>JAYESA010000012.1:175409266-175656766 GCA_036927795.1 Iris macrosiphon | reverse complement strand
GCGGACTGCCGATTCAAACGGCAAAGTGCAAACGTCCCGACCTGCCTCCCTCAGCGAGGCGACTCGTTTGAGGCAAGGATATCCAGACTTGGTCCCTACAGGAGTTCGGCTTAGGCTTTCAGAGGCTCGCTCGCAGTATCACTCGACCGAGGCGGATCATCGCTAAGGTGGGTGGCTACGGTGAACTTGTCTTTGCTTAGCCAGCACACATAAAATACGGAATGATACATGCTAGTCGCTAGGTGAATCACCCCCTGCATGCTAATAAGAATCCAACGCACCTAGCTAAGGGAATAATCCCAACTTGTACTGCTTGTCGTTAGAACATGGAAATGAAATATTGATATATATTCAGACCCTCGCATGTTACCTTTGCCTCGTGCAACTGGACCCGCTATGCCTCGAGTAGAATGACACAAACGGATATTCAGTAGTGCACTGTTCACTCCCTAACACTGCACGACCCTAGATAACTTCGCTCTGAAAGGCCCCGTACGGTTTCGCTCGGCCTACCTTCGGGCCCGAGCGAACTTGAATGCTTAAGTTATACAAGTGCATGCTTGCCTGCTTTTATGTATTGCCTAGTTTCAATGCTTGCTGCATAACTATGCCCCGACCGTGAAACACTGCTTGTCATGCATTCATTTAGGTTCTCCTCGGAAGACTACATGATAGTCGTTCCGTGCATAAATAAACCTGAATGTATCCGGGACCGTTAGGTCGCCAAGGAAATTCCCGAACCAGGGAACTTGCACCAATCCTGTGATCCAAGAATCCCTGCTCGTTGAGCAATACTGTCCTGTACTGAATCAAACGGCTCGTGGAGCCGATACTCTACATTAGAGTAATCCTGACCCTGCCTCAACAAGTTACAAATATATATATATCCTGACATGAACTTGTTCCATGAAGCTTGTTCTATATATATATCCTGCCCTGAACTTGTTCCTGTACCTGACCTGACCCTGAAGATTAGAGACTTGCATGGTCACAGGACAACTTGGAAAACAAGGTTTTAGTTCCGCAGACGGTCGCTGGGGCACTGGCACCGATCTGATCCGGACGGAACTCCTGATAGTCGCCTGCTATAGGACGGAATGCCATGGGACGTCCTGCTCTATGCGTCGCACGACATTCCGTACTGAGACTAGACCGTCCATTATGGCGCCGTGCCAGTGACCTCATGTTCATATAGATAAGTCATCCTCGCTTAGCGGCTACCCGCGTGCGAGTCACTGCATCGCAACGAGAATAACTGAACACCTGAACGATCATGATATAACAACACTTGTGCATAAAGAGCACTCGATCATCGTGTGCAACACGCCTGATATTTCCTGTAACCCGTACGCCCAGAACGGGATCTCGCACTGAAACGCTTGTGTTTGCATATGCCTTGTCCTGAATGCTTATACATGTTTCTGCTTGAATTAACTTGGTTTACCTTGGACAGGGAAGGACAAATGGTAAGTTGGTAAGTCTCGCCGTGTTTCCTCTTATATCGCACGGCGCACTGCCACACGAGTTAAGCTATTCAATGTCTGCATGAAACAGATCCTAGGCTCAACTAGAAAGATAACTTAACAGTTGGTGCACGGAACCTTTATTACGTGTTTGGATTTGTCGAGCGGGCGAGTAGCCTCCCCACCAGTGCATTCATGTACTGATAACCCACCAGATTGCTTGCAGGGTGCGGGAGAACCTCGTTCGGTGCGGATGCCTCCCTCGTGCGTGCTAAGGCGTGGAGTTCAACTCAGAAGCCTTGGAACGCTGTGTTCGGAACTGAAGCACATATACAAGACATAATGTTGGAACATCGCCTCACCAGAACATCGCCTCACCAAAACATCGCCTCGCGAGAACATCACCTCGCCAGAACGTCGCCTGAACCTCACCTGTTTATCATCCATAAATGTAGCCACTTGGCACGCTTTTATGTTTCAGTGAGAGAGCTCGAGCGACTTGTAATCTCGGCTATACGCCGCCTGTAACACTTGTTTCAATATGAATAAAAGAGCTTGCTTTACTTCAACTTGTGTTTTTAATGCTTTCGCTATATTGTCGACTCAGTGAACCTGTTACCGATCGCCTATGCGTTTATGATTCCGCTGCACTCGGACAATCTGTGCGACTCTGTGGCTTAGAACTCTTATCGTCAGCCAACGAACCACGGCCTTGCACGGGCGTGGCTAACGCTCGTGCGGCATCACGCCCGGATGGGTCAAAAGATCGTTCCGCGGGAGCGCTGGCGCGGAGATTCTCGCCTAGCGGGAACGGCCGATTGCCTGCGGGAGATCGGGGCGTGACATCTAACCTAGGACATCACCCAAAATTGGGCCAATCTCGGATTTTACCCAAAATTGACACAAAACCTAATGTCAAAGTCTCCAAACACAACCAAACTTGTTCTAACTTCCTCCCACGGATAGTCTTAGGGTCTAGGAAGGTTCTAAACCACTAATTACACTATATAAGAGTAATCACTAAGAGGAAAGTTAGGGTTTACCTCTTGGGAGTTGGAATCCCAAGGCCAAAGTCTCCAAAACCCTTGAAATCACCACCCTCAAGCTTCCAAGCCTCCAACCCAAGCCTCTACACTAAGTCTAGGCTCTACCCACTAGGTTAGGAAATATCAAAATGTTAGGGTTTACACAAATGAAAGAAATGGAAGAAAGAAGAGAAGAAAGATTTACTTGAAGCTTGTTGGAAGAAGGAAGAAGAAGGAAATAGAGAAGAAGAAGAAGAAGTGAAGAGGAGGGGGAGAGGTTCGGTTCTGGTCTGGGAAAGGGGGGGGGGGGCACGTGTATAGGAATAGGTTACATGAGTGAAAAATGACTAAAAAGCCCTCTCCTTTAGTCATGCAACTTGGGTTTTGGGTTTGGGGTTCCAAAAGCACTCAAACTAACTCCTAATCACTCCAACTAACTAAAATAAAATATAATAATAATTTTAAACCCATAAATAATCCTCACAAGGGTGTTGGTTGGGTCGGACATGGGTCCACTAGGGTCTGACATGGGTCCAGACTAGCCAAAATCCTAAAACAATCAATAGAAAATAATACAACCATCAATTAAATATAAATATAATTAATTATAAATAATACATAATTTACCAAATAAAAAAAAAAAACCCTATTTTCTAGAATTGGGTAGTGACAGTAAAGGAACTAATCGATGACCCTTATTGTATGGCAATAGATGAAAGTTCTTCAAGTGACTTCGATGGATGGAATACAAATAAAGCTTAAGGTCTAGCACGTTGGGATAAATACTATCGATGAAAAGTTTTGTGGCATCAATAATAGTTGGTTGGCAGAAACCTTTAGTTGCTTGGGTAACAGTTGATTGACGGATATAATTTATCAAATTATTAACGTGGGATGATTTCTAGATTGGTGGTTTGACCAATATATCAAATACGTGAATAATTATCAATATGGCTTAGCGAGATAAAAATCTATGAGACATTGATGAGGTGATACAATTAAGTTGATGGTTAATGCGAATGAAAGTTGACCCTATCAAAATAAAGTTGGCAAAAGTATGTTCGACGGAATGAATCGGAAGAAAGATATTTTCAATATATTGGTTTGGGTGATATTGTGGGTTATAAATTATTTGGGTGATACTGAACACACAAATACATAATATGAAGGAGAAAGCATCGAGAGCAAGGATCATGAACAATATACTAGTAAAAGTGATCGATCGTAATTTGAACTTTGGGTTAGTTGCCTTGTCCCATAGATAAATCAGACGCTATATGTTGGTACAACTAGAGAATGACTATGAAATCAGAAGTTTGAAACAACATGTGATAGCAATTCGAATATTTGAATGTTGGTGATTTACTTGATGGATATGAGATTTGAGTGTGTAGTTCTACATTGACCTTGTCGGGTTGGGGGTAAGTCTAGAATGAACCTTTAATTGAGGTAGACCCTTAAGAGATTGACCATGGGTAGATAGACATGACCCAGACTGTTAGATGTCCCTTATTTGTGGGTAGGCCAATGGTAGTGCATTGTAGTTCGAGTTGGTAACAAGATTGGGTAGAAGTCCCTTAGACTTGTCATACTTCAGTTGGCCCTAAGAAGAGAGATGAGTATGGTCCCTATCAGCTGCCTAGCATGAGATGAGTTGCCTATGAATACTATGTTTGGTTGTCGGTATAGCTAGCCTTAGAGACTTGACTGAAGAGTTATGTTGGTTGTCGGAGACCCATAGGATGATCCTATTGATGTTGCATGGGTAATGTAACATCATGTGAGACTCGAATAGTGTATGTTGTGAGTCAGCCTATATACAGTAGATGTTTGAATAGTTGGTTGCGGGATTTGGGTATGAGTATTTCAGGATAACATGTCGTGTCGGAATGGTTAAACTGTGGGATGAATAAGTTTGGGAATTGACGGTTACTAGAGTTGGATTTGATTGCTTCGACTGGAATGGAAATCAATAGTGGATTCGGTTGGATGGATTATCTTGGAATGGTTTCTTTTGAAATTAAGTTGGAATGAGAAATAAATTATAATAAAAGATAGAAATATCGTTTGAGAATTTTTATACAAATTTTATACGTTGGAAGAGAAACTTGATATACGATGTGGCTAATATGACTGTTGTACTGGACGGATTGTGATCATCGAACTATAATGAATTTTGGTGGCATGGACCGTGATATGATAAAAAAGGAAACTCTGAATTCATTAGAATTTGGACGCCGTTAATGTTGGAAAAAAGCTGCTAGAAAGTTGAATGAAAGGAATAGAATATTGAGAAACTATCAAAATGATTGTAAAACCACTTGGGTAATAATAAAAAGAAGGCAGCTGATATTTTGAATGTAATTAATTAAAGTTGGATGAATCGAAACAAAGTGACGACAGGTCAAATTATTCATAAGAGATGGAAATGACGGAATTAACATTGGAAGAATGAATATTGCAATATGTGATGCAAATTATGTTATGGTCGGTTTGTTTGTAATGATTAAAGTATCATGCTTGTGTTAATGGCCAAACCTGGACAGTCCCTGAGAATTTTTTAGTTGGCAGATTTAAAGATAGCGATTGTGGCAACATGTTATATGAAGGAATACTATGAGCGAGATAAAAGAATTGTGCATATGTTAAGACCGGAAGGATAGTGGTGAATATTGAGAAGTGCTTAGACCAAAATTTGATTGCATTGTGTTGGAAGGATATCGATGGGATTAACAGAGTGAGTGTTGTAAGAACTTGGAGCTATGATAAATCGATGTTAGGGAACATCTTGACCGAAATTATTAAGTGATCAGTAATGAGGAATGAAGGTACATCTGTAGCTGTTTGATTTCTCTAACAATTAGTATTGGTTGAGCACACTATATTTTGGGGACGCCTAAAATATATGTACGATCCAGGTGAAGTGGTGAACGTAATTCAAATAGAGTTGCAGGGGAATATTGGTGAACTGTAGAACATGAACAAATCATTTGGGAAGAAACGAGATGGTGGAACTGAATGCATCAGAATAGGAGATTCATGAATGAGCATATTGACAAAAGATTGAAATGAGATATTGAACTACAACTGGCGTAGAACATTTTCATGGGGTGACTTAAGTGATATGGTGAATTGAGTTATTTCTTTAAGTTTCGAGGACGAATTTTTTTTTCTGGGTGATATATTATGTAATGCCTCGCTCTGCGGAACGACATTACGCTGGAATTATAGATGGATCAGACTGATGGGATATATGTGGTACAAAAATTCAAGATTCTTGGTGTGCTGATGCAATATTGCTTAACTTGGCCGGATGGGATATCTTATGCGGCATGGTTCGAATGTATGATTATGCTAAGTTAGAAGACTTTACATCGCGTCAGATCATTCTTGAGGGATCGTAGGCGAATGTGGGATCATGACATGGAAACGATATTTATATAAGTGAGTGGATCTGTCCCTTCTCTTCTACTCTTTCATGTCCTAATAAAATGAATGCTAGTGTTGCTTTGTTGTATGTCATAACCATATGTTGCTCTAGTCCACACAATGATAATGATGCCTTATGTTCACTACTGCTGTAATCAATGAAATACATGAATAATGAACTGGTAATACTATTGACACAAGAATGCTATAAAGTAAGTCTGCCATGAGAAAGAAGTAATATTATGCAATCTACTCCACATCCTGGTAACACTGAGAATAGAACATTGAACATCTGTATATTTATAAGTGCATCAGTGCACAGTAACTATGAAAGAAACGCTTCATATGCGAGTATAATTGTGGTTTGGTACCACCGGGCCACGAGAAGGTATATAAGTTAGGACCTACGGGTCACCAACCGATATGAGAATGAGCAAAACAAGAAGGATCAATAATGCGAGGCTTTACTTGCATTTCTTTACCATGCAATTTATGCTTAGTATTTCATTTGTATAGACGTTGCATGGTCATGAACAACTTGTGCACAAGGTTTTGTAAGTTTCCTCGAACGGGATGCACCGGGGCACCGGGATCGCTCGGCCTAGGAGGAAACATAGTGCTTTGGTAGCACCGGGTATAAACAAGACATTCATTGGGGATCGCAACCTCATGAATTGCGCTTTGTACGTCCTTCGAAGTCCTATATGTCATGTCCCTCGTGGTGCGAAATCATATCACCAATGACCCTCATGTAGTTAGGCTGCATACTGACGAGAACATTGTACAAGCGTAGCATCCCAAGTAGAAATGATTCATATTAATTATGTTGTGGCTAATCCTTGTTTTGCAGGGATACGACGAGTGGGCTTTTGGTAAGAATCGTTGTTAAGCGATATGTACATATTTCATATATATTCAATGAATACTGTTGTTTCCAAAGTATGTTTCATTATGCTGCTGATACTCTGATCATTGAAATGAACCTAGTCCCTAATAGAAAGATCACTAAATTAATGTGCATGCTTCTCACATGATTACTTAGTGTCGGTTTAGGCGAGTGGGCTAGTTTCTGCTCACTAGTACGCAATTTGTACTGACCATGTTTGTGGGCATCCCCATGTACTCAGCTGTGGGGAGTGGCTGGAACGGTTCCGAGGCATCGAAGCATTGTTGGGACGCACATAAGTTCTTTTCCATTGGAGGCGTCTTCTGTTATAAAGCGCATAATGTATAGAACAGTGTCATTCAGTTATATCAGTGAGATTGTAAGCCAAGACGACAAATATCAATGTAAGCCAATTGGCCAAGTATCAGTTGTATTTGAGAGATATATATAGCGTTTGCAAGCAATGTACTCAATCATCATTATCAATAAAGAGAAACTTTTTATTATATTCATTGTGACTTCAATTTGTCTGCTTAATTTTGCTACGATGTCGTTGTTTCGGAGATATACCATGTCTTGTCTATCTTCTTGCTTTGTACAAGTACAATTTAGACTTGTACGACATTACGTCCGTGGCTACTTTTGGTTTTTCGAAATCGGGATGTGACAAGGCCCGCCAAGGCGAGCGAACCCACGGGGCGGTGAGGCGAACGCCAGCCTAGGCGTGCAGGTTGGTGGGAGCCCGCTTCGACCTAGAGGGAAAAAATATCGTGTCAGACGATGGGCGTTAGGGTCGACCAGAGGAATATGCAGGCGGGCTCTAGGCGCTAGGCAAGAGGAATATGCAGGCTTTTAATAAAAAAAAAAAAAAAGGCCTGCTGCAGAGAGGAGCTGCTCCAAAAGAGAGGATTGTTGCTGTTCCTCCAAAAAACAGAAGAAAACGCAAAAAGAAAAGAAAAAGACTCCTACATCTGTTTGCTGCTCTGCCTCCATTTGTTGCCGATTATTGCTGCTGCTCCAGGTATTCTTCTTCTTTCTCTTCTTCTTCTTCTTCTTCGTTTTTTTCCTGCCGATTGCTGTTGTTGTTTCTGTTTCTGTTTTTTTTTTGTAATGCTTCTTCAAAATAGCAGTTTTTTCGCTGCTGTTTCAAAACTGCACATAAATACATATAATTGCAGTTTTATAACTAGATTTTTTTTGAATTCTGCTGTTTTTTCATAACTGCACATAAATAGTAGGTTTTTTTTTGGTTAATTATAAGGGCACTACTATATTTACTTGGGGCTAGCCCAGGATTGGGGCTAGCCCATTAATGAGGAAACTTTACTTACACTAGTCCATTAGTTTACTTGGGGCTATCCCATTCATACTAGCCCAAACACTCCCAAACCCTCCCCACCCCACCGGAGCTCTTCCCCCTCCCGCCGGCCTCACTCCGAGAGTCTGTCCTCCTCCTCCTTGTCGATGGCTCCCAAAGTTTCGAAAGAATCAAGGTACAAATCATGATTCTCCTTGTGCTATTGCATTTGCAAAATTGTCCAATTTTTTTAAAAAATTCTATTGCATTTTGAAAATTTTGAGTGATTTTCTTTCCATTCTTCAAATGAGGGCATACAAGTCCTTGGCGGAGTTTAGGATGTAGTTTAGACGTTCATTTGGTTGATCGAAAACGATTTTAGGGCATACAATGTCAAGAATCGTCGACATTGTCGAGCAGTATCGGGCGGGACTGTAGATTTTCCTACAGTCCCATATAGATTTAGGACTGTAGGAAAATCGACAGTCCTATTTATATTAAGGACGGTCGAATTTTCTACAGTCCTAGATTTATATAGGACTGTAGGATTTTCAACAGTCCTAAAAATTTAGGACTGTTGAAAATTTTGCAGTCCTGTATACTTACAGGACTGTAGAAATTTCTACAGTCCTGAATGTAAAATTAAATTATGATGTTAAAATAGAATTTTTTTTTTGTCTTATAGTCATGCCCCTGGGAAGGACACTGTGGATGAAGATATAATGAGAAGACGCCCTACTGCGTCGATGCGTAAGGAACGCACAGTTTCACGTACTATTGAACCAGGCGTCACTATCCGCGAGCCCGAGGCACGCCCTGAAGTGAGGAAACGTCGATTGATGAAGAAGACTGCCACTCGTTCGAAGAGACGTGCTCCTCCTAGTTCTTCCGGTTCTTCTTCCTCCTCCGATGAGGACATGCCAAATGTTCCAAATCGGCCTACTGATGGTTCAGGACCTTCTCAGCCTGCAGATAGTCCTGTCGAGAGTCTCCCACAAACTCTCGGAAACCGGACAACTGATGGTTCAGGACCTTCTGAGCAGGCAGATAGTCCAGTCGACACTCGTCCAAACGGTTGATCTATGTTACCGTCGATCGAAAACCATATTGCATACCAAATATGGAACAATCCGGTAAGAACATTACGTTATGATAAATTTATATATAGTTCTAAGTTCAAAGTTCATTTTACATAGAGGTATAATTTCTTCCAATTGTTTACTTTTCAGGAGATTTCTCGTATGTTGACGGTGATCAACCACGGAAAAAAATGCAATACATGGAGGTATGAATTATTGGGAGATGATGTGAAGGCAAAAATCAGTCCCACCGGTCTACAATATTTGGGTAGCTACTCATATACGACGGTGAATAATGCACTGATTTCAGCATTTGTAGAACGATGGCATCCAGAAACCAACACTTTCCATCTACCCAATGGGGAGTTGACGATTACCCTTGATGACGTCCATCATATATTGGGACTTAGGGTTGATGGTCGAGTCATGATGAATCAAACTTTTGTTGAGTCGAGCATCAACTTTTACGACTATATTGTGGATTATGTATCAGGGTGTCTGGGAGTTGATGCCACTAGTTTTACTAGTCTTCGAGAATTCAAGAAGTCCTACGGACTTCCTCTAAAATATTTGGAGGAGATATTCGCCGAGCCAGCCCCCGAAATTGATAATAGCGAAAATGTCGCCCGCGGATATATGCAGTTCATCTTAGGGGCTGTCGGCATTACCGATAAGTCAGGAACGTCCATAAATGCCAAATATCTCCTCAATTTGGACAACATTGACACGGTGGACGAAATTTCTTGGGGAAGCGGTATACTGGCATACCTTTACGGCGAGCTTGGTGCGGCATCCCGTGTGGGTTCGAAGACAATATCCGGATGCCAGACTCTACTCCATGTATAGATATATCTTTGTCAACTTGTATACAAAAATTTAAATTATGTTTTTTATTTTTGGACTAATGTTTTTTTAACCTGGTTACGTTAAGGCATGGATATACGAGCACTTTCCAACCCTGCAGCGGGCGAAACAGAATCGAGGGTATGACGAGAACCTGCCTAGAATGTGCCGATGGAAGCCAACTAAGGAAGATGCCAAACGTTCTCACACATTGGCCGCCCTACGGCATGCACTCGAAGATATGACGACAGAAGAGGTGAATTTAGACCTAATTTTGTACTTAATTGGTATTAATTTACTACGTTATGCTAAATGACGTTATGCTAAATTTTATGCGGTGCAGATTGTATGGGATCCATACCGTGATTTGCGACAGACTACCCGTCCATTGCAACCAGTCGCCTTATATCACGGTCTTATCAGTTGTCATAAAATCGAGGAGGCTTATATGCCGGATAGAGTGCTCCGTCAGTTTGGCTACGTACAAAGAGGCGGCATGAAGTTTAAACTATCATTTTGAGTTATAAAAGTTTGAATATGAATTTTGAGAATTGTAAAAGTTTAAACTATGATTTTGAGTTGTATAACTTTGTTTGAATTTCGTACTATTGACAGTTTCAATAAAATTGCCTACTATTGACACTTTGAGTTTATTTGAGTTGTATAAAAGTTTAAACTATCAATTTGAGCTGCATACATACTGTTGTCCAATTTGCATACAGTTTAGTCCAATTTGCAGACAGTGTAGCTAATGTTACATTTAACTGGACAGTGGGTAAACTTTAGGACTGTCACAATTATGACAGTCCTAGTATATAGTAGGACTGTCAAAATTGTGACAGTCCTAGAGTTACATATAACTGCTTATAGACAGTGGGTAAACTTTAGGACTGTCACAATTATGACAGTCCTAGTATATACTAGGACTGACAAAATTGTGACAGTCCTAAAGTTACATATAACTGCAACTGGACAGTGGGTAAACTTTAGGACTGTCACAATTTTGACAGTCCTAGTATATAGTAGGACTGTCATAATTGTGACAGTCCTAGAGTTACATATAACTGCTTATAGACAGTGGGTAAACTTTAGGACTGTCACAATTATGACAGTCCTAGTATATACTAGGACTGTCAAAATTGTGACAGTCCTAGTATCCTGGCAGTTTTACATTTTGACAGTCCTAAGTTATTAGTAGCAATGCACAACATACAGTCAAAATCTATTAGTAACAATTAGATAACTCATTTCATTACACAACATACACACAACATACAACATATATTTCAATTTACAGTTAAACATACATGGATCAACACAAAATACATTTGAATATACAGTATCAATCGATTAGAATATCAAAGTAGTCGTCCGGCATAATTTTTGGATCCTCCATCTTCATCATCTTCTTATAGGCAGCCATTGTATCCTTGTAGGGGGTCGTCCATGCGATCGCTTCCTCTGGTGCGTGTTTATACCAAAGCGTAGAAGGTGGCGGAATAGGAGAATGAGCGATCAACCTTGGGATGACGAAGTGTTGTCCGACAAGCCCTATGCAACATAGATTGGATACTCGGTGTTCGGCCGGGGGGGCACACATTGGAAAAAAAGTATTGTTAATACCTTGTGAGATAATTACAATAGGCAACTTATACCTATTAGAGAATACGTAAGCAGCAGGCGGGATATCCATGTAATGGTCTGGTCCGGTAACTGTTTCCTTACAAGGTATGCCTGCCAACAAATCTCCAATAATTTTTTCGCCAAGTATCTGGCTATAGAAGGCTAGCCGCGACTCCAACTCCTCGTACAGCTCTGCCCTAACCTGTCTCCATCCTGCTTCAACTGAATAGCCTAGTTGTCTTGCTAGTGCATGGTATCCACAATGGCCATCCGCAGGAACATCAACAATAGACCAAATGAAATTCCGTATCTCAGGTAGGAAATTATCAATGTATAGACTATAAGAAACAGAAAAGTTTTCAAAACCCTCCGCCGTGCCTGCATCTATCGTTTTCTGTTTCTTCCCCCTTCGAATAGTTAGCTTACTCTTTTTCTGCGGAAATACCCCCCCCTCCATTACGGACTTTGCCTCCAAACTGCGTTCGATATGTTCAAATAAGGATGGATCTCTTTTAGTTGACTCCTCCTCCTTTTTTGCTCTACTCTTTCTTGACTGTGGTCTTCCCTTAGGAGTTCGAACAACGGATGGCTCTTGCAATCGAGTTGTTGCCGGGACTGCAATCTCTTGGATTTTAACCTCAATGGATCTTCTCTCCGGTTCCGATGCGCCACACCACCTTGCGTTCAGTAGTTTCAATTGTGGCAACGCGAAGAAATCATCTTGAACTTCCACCGTCGGCATTATCGACAGCTGTCTCCAACGTTGGTCAGCAACATCTATTGGAATAGGTACAGATTCACGACAATATTCGTTGATCTCATGTGCACACGGAAGTCCGAGTGAATGTCGATATGAACAACCGCAAACATCGGGATCATAACCCACCGACTTCGACCTACGAATCTCCTCAAACAATAAGCCCAAGGCCTTGTGAGATACCACATGGGTTAAACCATCCAAGAGGTGTTCTTGCTTGTATTCATGCTTTGCAATATTGAGGCTCATCTCAAATGATGCTACAATATCGTTCACCGTGGCAATAGTCATCAAATGAATCGATTGCCAAACAGAGACAAAATTACCGACCGATGACCGTAGATATCTTTTTAAACATGAGTGTGCTCCTTCGACCCGGTTCGTAGTGATCGTGCCATAATGTTTCACCATGTTGGTCCATGCTAAGACGAATTGCTCTTTATGTGGTTCTAGCCAAGTATCTTTGATATAAGATATGCATGTCGGGTTACTCGTCTCCCACTTTTGTTGGAACATGTACCATGCTGTGTCGTAACTGTCTATAGTACTTGCTTGCCATACAAGACTCCAATCACTGTAGAATTCTTCGAAGCGAAGCATGTTGATTTTACCGTCCACATTTTCAAATTTTCTCTTGCATTGAGCTTGGATATTTCTATTTATATGCCAAGTGCATAGTAGTCTATGCGCATGAGGAAATACAATATCTATAGCATTTATCAACGCATATTCTCTGTCAGTAACAAAAACAGAGGGCTCTTTGTAACCTGTGTAAAGGGATTGTAGTTTCCTCAACGCCCATGTGTAATCCTCTTCTGTCTCACTCTTCATAAAACAAAAAGCGACTGTAAATGTTTTTCCTGTAGACGTAACCCCAACAACGTGAAAAAGAGGCATCTTGAACTTGTTGGTCTTATATGTACAATCAAGGACCAACACGTCTGCGAAGGACCGAGCCAAGTGTGTGCAATCCGGATGAGCCCAAAACAACGAAAGGAGTTTATAAGTTTGTGGATGTCTTCTATGGTACTCCACGTAGTGATGCTCCCCAAGCAACTTCAATACTTGCTGCATCGCCATTCTTCCTTTCATACTATTACATTTCGCTCTTGCCAAACTATTATAGATCGTCCTCATGGTAGACTTGTTCCCATCGTCTTTTTGTCGCACGGCTGAATAAATTTGTTTCGGTGCAACTCCGGAAAGGAACAATTTTTCAACCAACTTTCTCTCATCCTCCTTCAACCGTGCCACGTAGGCATGACCCGTAAGTGTCCCTGGAATAGGATGATTGTGTCTTCCATTCTTAACTTCGATTATCCACTTCACATCTTCACTTTTACAATCAACACCTTCAATGGACAACCACATTTTCTCGTCCCAACGTTTTTCTTAGGGATTTCTTTTTCAACAACACCCTTTTTTTTATGATGCTCCCTAAACACACCTCCTCTTTCGCATCCCAGCTCAAGATATTTTTGGCCCGGCCGAGATCTGATGGATCTTGCAATGACAATAACTACGTTATGTCGTCTCCCAACTTCTCTGCACCACTCTAATGCTTCTTCATGGGTTGCAAATTGAATATCCGTTGAGAAAATATCATCTACATCAACACCAACAGCAGGATGTACCACAATATCTGAACAAGGTTGGTCCTATAACCAATATAAAATAATATAAAAATTAATAACTTCATATAATTATCCAAGACTGTCACTATTTTTACAGTCCTATTTTTAAATAGGACTGTCAAAATTATGACAGTCCTACTTTTATGTAGGACTGTCGAATTTATGACAGTCCTCTATTAATTTAGGACTGTAGAATATTTGACAGTCCTATATTTATATAGGACTGTCTAATTTTTACAGTCCTTACTCGTGACTGTCGAATTAGGGTTGTCGTTTTACGTACCGTACGTGCTTCGGAACAACCAACATGTTCTTCGGAACGTCCGGAGTGCATATATAATGAATTGGACGATCCGACTTCGTCATCGAACATATTTTCATGCATTGTTCCTACAATAGTCAAAATAAACTAAATCTTTTTCGGACAATCGCAAAACTTATTCATCGTAGGTTGTCGAAGACATACCGGAAGAATGTTCCTTGGAGTATCACCAAAGTAAAATCCTCCTCCAACCTCAACTAGCAATTTCCAATTTTAGGTTTAGGCTTGGTGGAATGAGGGTTTCTTCAAGTCTAGGTGGAATGCCAAAAATAGAATTTTTTTTCACTTTTATACCTTGGTGTGGGCTAGCCCCAAGTAACTATGAGAGTGGCAAACTTATAATTTTGGGAAAATTTACATTGGGCTAGCCCCAAGTAAAAAGTGTAGTGCCCTTATAATTAACCTTTTTTTTTTATGCCTCAGGCTACATGTTTTTCTTTTCCAACTGTTGATTCATAACCTGCAGTGCATAAATGCAGTTTTTTCTGCAAAATAGTTGGACATCCAGCCATTCATTGCCTTTTCCAGTTACTGCACATATTGGACAACCAGCCATTCACTGCCTTTTTCCAGTTTCTGCACATAAATGCAGTTTTTTCTGCAAAATAGCAGCTCTGACCTGGGCGGGCGCCTAGGCGAGGCGGGTGGGCTGTCGCCTCACCTCGCCTAGCGCCCAGTAAAACATAGCTCTCAACACACATCGTAATGAGATTGTACAACACAGCTGATGATCAACTTGATTTATACATGCATAAGCATGTTTATATTCCTATTTCAACATGGTGACTTGAACTGTGGGCCAGTTCTTAGAAGAACTTTACACAACATAGAGAAGAACCTGTCACTTGTGATTATTTTTTTCCTACAAATTTGTTTCTTCTATCTCATTATTCTTGTGATAATTTTTGTTATATGTTAAGGAGACTTGTGGATTTATCTCGTAGAAGAATTAGATGATATTGTGTTGGTTGATGAGAGTAGAGAAGTATTAGATGCTAAAATAGAACTGTGGAGAGAAACTTTCTAATCAAAGGATTTAGAACTAGTAGAATAAAAACGTAGTATATGGTACGCAATTTTAATTCAATATCAAAAAGAAGTGAGACATGAGTTTATATGGATGGACAAGAGATATCTAAGAGTGATAGTTTTTTTGTATTTAGGATCATTCATCATGACAGAGAGATTGAAAATGATGTGATGAATAGAATTAAAACATGTTGGTTGAAATCATGACAGAAATTGAAAATGATGTGATGCATAGAATTAAACAATGATGGCTGAAATTGAGGAATGCTTCTAGAATCTAGAGTACTTCGATTTTTTTTACAAGATTACTATAAAGACCAATCATGCTTTATGAATCAAAGTGTTGGACAATTAAGAAATAACATGTCCATAAAGTTAGTGTAGCTGAAGTAAGAATTCTAAAATAGATGAGTGGTGACACATTAAAGGACAATATAATAAATGAGTGGTATCCATGGAAAGTTAGAGATGTTACCAATTAAGGACAAGATGGAAGAAAATTGGCTTAGGTTGTTTGGACATGTGCAACGCAACCAATAGATGCTCTTGTAAGATGGAGTGATAATATAATAGTTAATGGAGTAGCTAGGACTAGAGGTAGGCTTAGACGAACATAGTTTGAATTTTGAAGTGTTAAAGAAGGATATGGATTTTGTTGGCATTGCATATGTCATGACTCTTAACAAAGCCAAAAGGAAGAAGAGACTCTTAACAACGCCGAAAGGAAGAAGAGGATTCAAATAGATAACCTTCAAATTTTTGGGATAAAGGCTTTGTTGTTATTGTATTACAACAAGGTGTTGACATGTTTCATGAGGCTTCTACTATCAAAAGGAACTCACATGGTAACAGAACCATTGAAGAGAGGAAAAAAAAAAACTAAAACACATTTGGAGGATACATATAGAGAAGTGTTTATATTAATAACAACTACAATTTAAAGATACAATTGTATTATTTGAATTGTGTATTATAGTCTATAATCTTGTCCATTATTTTAAAAGAGTAGGAAAACTACTAAATCTGCATTGTTAATTTCTATCTTTTGAGGCTGCTATTGTGTAATATTTTATTTTGAGGCTAAGTTAAATATCTTAAGTATTTTCTTACATGAGTACAAAAGTTTCTAGATCCCCTCCTAGACACATTGCAATCGAATATTGTACAACACCAGATGATGAACCTTGTTAGTTAACCAATGTTCCCAAAAGCTCGAGTTAATTAGGAAGGAGCAAACATTATATAATAAACCTCTTAATGTCCCCGGCAACGTGTAGGCTGGTACCTGCATGTGGATGAGAGCATGCACTAGGTCTAAAACCTAGTGGAAGGAGGATCACACGTGAAAAAGTAGGCAATATAAACCAATTTAATTTGTGGAAGGAGGAGGGATTCGAACCTATGCCATTTTACTTGGTACTATGTTAGTTAACCATTGTTCCCAAAAGCTCGAGCTGATAGGAGCGAGCCAACATTGTATAATAAACCTCTCATCAGACCCGATTTATACATGAATGTGAATGCTTATCTTTCTATCTTAACATAATAACTTGAATTGCGGGCCATTTTTTAGAAGAACTTTACACAACATAGAGAAGAAATTGTCACGTGGGATTTTTTTTTTCCTACAAATTAGTTTCTTTCATCTCATTTGTTCGTCATAAGTTTTGATTATGTATTAAGAAGACTTGTAGATTTACCTTGCAGGTTATAACAAGGTCTTGCTACATGTTTCATGCGACTTCTACTACAAAAAACTCATGGGGGAACAAATAACCATGTATCGGAGAAAAATTGAACCCATTTAGAGAAAATAATAATAGATAAGTGTTTATAGTAAGAACTACAATTTAAAGATATAATTGTATTATTTGAGTTGTTACTTCTCGTCTATTATATTGTCCATTGCTTTGAAAAGAGATGGAGGAAAACTACTAAGTATGCAATTTAAATTCTATCTTGAGGTTGTCTAAGGGGTTGTTTGGAATGTATGGACCTTGGAGAAGCCAAAACATGTAATGAACTTTGGTGATGGCTCCCATGATCAATTTCTCCAAGTTCTTGTTCTCTCTTTCCTAAGTTATTATGTTTGGTTGGGAGAAAATTAAACTTGGAACAAAAAAATCAGACTTATTACCCACAATTCCTTCTCACTACACTTGAGTTCTCTAAAGTTTCAACCATTTTGGCTTGGAAGTTGGCCAAGGACTTGCAGAACTTAAAGTTGTTTGGTTCTTGAAACTTAACCAAGAACTTAGAGAACTTTGGAGGAGTTCTCCAAGTTTTCTTGTTTGGTATCCAGTGCTGGCCCATGTCATACTCTTTGGTTTGGTTTGATAGATAACAAACACATGATGTCTTTCTAATATGCTTGCTAGTATGCAGGATGACCCGGATGACCATATGCAAAGATGGAATATACAGAGGATTGTAAAGGTGTGGACGAACACAAAGACATCTTAAGGTTATTTGTGTCTAAAGTGTAGGGAGTGAGTATCTAGATATTTTGTAAAGAGCATCTTGGATCGAATCAATAAACAATAGCAGAAGCATCGAGTAAAATTTACAAAATCTAAAAACAAATTCTAAAACTTTGTTGTCCAAACACATTAGCTAATATAGTTTAAGCTAGGTTCTATTTAAGAAATGGCTCCCCTCATGAACTAATTTCCATCTCTTACAAAGGAATGTGATTATGTTTTGTGCAGGGGTTTATTTGAAAATTGCTTGTAAATATTCAAAACGTGAGCAAGCTATTTTATCTTTATAGCAATCATAATAAGTGTATCACCAATAAAGTACTGAATCATAAACATCTTTATTTAAACATATCGCTTAGAGACAAAATTAAAAAACTTGTTTTACTTTCTTTCTCTCTACTCTTTATAAATATGCTTGAAAACGGCTCAAAATGAGTCGTCTAAGTCGTATTTATATCCTCACTTAATTAAAAATTAAAAGATAAATAAATTTAATTAATTATTTAACTACCTAATATTATCAAACAATAGCCAAATACCTTTAACTTATATGATTAAGGTGGGAGGTTCTCCCTGGCTGGGTGGGTTCGATTTCACGGGACAACGTTGTCTATAACAAATTCAAATTTAATTTTTTCAACAATTCTTTACGTGCGTGCAACGCACGTGCACGTTTCTAGTATACTTTAACGTCGGGAAGAGAAGAAGATACACTAAAACCGAGAGAATAATATACAGAGAGCTTGCACTTTGATTTCTGATCATTTGGAGCCGAATTCGCACGAAAAAAAGTTGGCGATCATCGTTTGGCGACGAGGTTCTTCTGATGCTCTTAGGATTTGGTATGTGCGTCTGTCCAATCATTGTAAGCTTTCTTTTTGCACAAGTTTGTATTGGAATTATTGTATTGTGACTTGCTCTGGGGTTTGAGTGAGTTGGGTGTAACTAGATCTCTTTTATATAGGGTTCTTTTTATTAGGTTTAGAATATTTGATAGACTGAAAAAATTTGTATTGGTTTGTGCTGACCGGACTGGGGTTTGTTCGGGAATGTAATACTAAGATCTCTTCGAGGTGGAGAGGGGGAAGTAGGCACGTTGCATAACCTCCTTAACAAACATCTTGTGCACTATTTTGATGCTTGCATTTATTTTTTAATTTACTCCGCTGCTTAAAATGAAATAAATTAAATTAAATTAAATTAATTTGGCAAAAATGGTACAACTTTATTCACCTTCCTCTAGGGTTGCCTCAGTAGGTCAACAAAAAGAACTTGTAGGGGGATAAAACTTTAGCCGACATAGGCTTGTCCCCATGCCACCTAGGCTTAAGTTCTCAAAGTTTCTTGTCTATGTTCTAAGCCAAAATGGTTGGAACTTGGAAAACTCACGTGTAGTGAGAGAGAATGGTGTGTCCCAACTCCTAAGTTTGAATTAGGGTTCCAAGTTCAGTTTTCTTCCAACTAGACATAATAGCTTAGGAAAAAGGGAACAAGAACTTGGCCATGGGACCATCACAATAGTTCCTTGGGTTCTTTGACTTCTCCAAGTTTTGTAGATTCCAATCAAACATACTATACCATCTTTTGGACATGGAATACCAGGAACGGTTCGGTCAACCCACATTGTGAGAGGAAGGGTTTCTCTAGCCTGGAGAACTAGAAGCTAACCTCCTAAGAGCGAGTTTTCATAAGACGAGCGGAGTGAGGCGACCCTTAGGGTGTAAGCGTGGATTGAGGCGATCGACCCTGTAGTATCATCCTATGCTGATTTAGCGGATTTGACTTCTGTTTTTGATTGATAATATGTTGCGAGATTGCTAATCCAATCGCGACTTTCTCTGTTGTATTAAGTTAGCCTTTTTGCATACTATTGGTAGCCCCATATTCATCCCCAATCGCAATTTTTCTTTAGTAATTGATTCTTTTTTTTTTGAGAGGGTCAGGATAATATATATTCCAAAATTCGCTTTTTTACAGCCCTTAAGCCTATGTGGCATGGGGACAAACCCCACGTGGACCAAATTTCTTGTCCCCCAAGTTCTCCATACAAAAAAGGAACTTGGGGAACTCAAGGTTCTCTAACTCCTTGGTTAAGTTCCAAGAACCAAACAACCCCTAATTGCAATATTATAAGGGTATTTATTGTTTGTAACTTTAAAGCTATCCTTTAGCTTAGCAAAAATTTGGATGGAAGTAGGCAACACAAGCAAAGCATCAAAGAAGGCCTTCATGTAGCAGAGTAATTTGGTTTTAAGTACTATACATAGGCACGCATATCATGTTGTTTTGATATTGACTTGAAAATGCCTCCAAGAAAACTTCTGCCATTACAAAAGCTTAAAGAAGTCCGAGGCACAGAGTGTTTCTGATGTAAATACAATGATTGAAGAATGATAATATGCAAATTTGGCATCTCATTCATGTATTACAAAAGTGGGCTTGTACATAGGAAGCATGACACTCCAAAAATTTGGACTGTATCCAGACATGTATTAGACACAACCAGTGTTGTCAATAGCACATCGAGCCTAGGCGTGGGTCAGAGGCACAATGTGACGCAACTGAGGTGCCTCGCCATGCGTGGTGATGTGGCGCTTCACCGAGACACACACCTCAGACGTGCCATAGAGCATCACCGCAGTGACCCATGAAAAACCAGACCTGAAATTTGGGTTGTTAATTATTTTAGCTCATTCATAAACCCATAATTTGTATCCTACTCTAATCTAATAACCCATAATCCTAATCCATTTGTTCATAATCATTAAAATCCTAATTTACCAAGTATCTCTCAACCCTCTTTCATCATTCAACCCTCTCAATTCTCCAACAATCGCTGATGACCCTCTTTCATGGACTTTTGGCAAATTGTTGTCTTTATGAAGGATTCAAGCTTAGTTTTTGTTGATATGGTATGTTGGGTGTCATATTTAAGGATAGTATACGCACATGGGAATATCCTGAGGACATATTTGGGATGCCAGAATATGTCACAGGATATTCCATTATGAGATTATTGTCATAATGATTGAGATCATTGTATTAATGACTGTAAGGCTATATAATGCCAATGAGACAATCAATAAAAAAACAACTAATTTCAACATGGTATCAGAGCCAAGTTTCCACAAACCCTAGCCGTCACCAAGCTTCCACAAACCCACAGGAGGATTTCCTAGATCTCCTCCACCGAACTCTTCCACGCCCCCCCTTCTTCCCTTCTCTTCTCTTCTCCGCCCTTCGCAGGCCGCCCTTCCCTGTTGCTGCCCCGTCCCGCTACTACTGCTGCTGCTGCAACGGCGGCTGTGACATGCGTGCTGCCGCCTCCTCCGCACCAGCACGAGACAACGCCTAATAGGGATGCCTAGATCTGAAAAAAGGGGGGACATGTTCGGATCTAGGAGCGTACGACGAGGACGAGCGTGAGTCGTGGAGCGGACGTGACGTGATTGGATAGACGACGCATCGATGGAGGAGATCATCAAGAAGTTAGATTCTGCAGAGGTGGCGACGTTGATAAAGTTGTTGATGATGTCGGCTGGTGAGAACACGACACGAACGTCGCCGGAGTTGAAGCTTCCCTCCATCGATCTGAAATAAGATGGACCAGCCACCTATCTGAGTTGGTCACGGCGGGTGAGAAGAACCCTCGCAGGAAAAAACATGGAGGGGTTCCTGACGGGCGAGACGACAGAGCCGGACGAGGGCTCGACAGGACGCGATGAGTGGAAGTCCACTCATATGGTGATCTACATATGGCTTCTCAACTCCTTAGTCCAGTCTATTGCTGCCACAGTAGACGGTATTGAGATGGTGAAAGATGTGTGGGAGAAGTTGAGAAGGACCTATGATGGTGTGGGGAACAACTTACGGGTCTTCCAGATAAAGGGGGAGATTGATGACACCGTACAGGGAGAGAAGACGGTGCAGGAGTATGCCACGGAGTTGGAGCGTCTGTGGTTGGATTATGATCACTCCTCAGATCGGGCGAGCTGCGGGGACCCTAAGTGTAAGGAGAGACAGGTGTGTCTGCAGGAGAGGACGATGAAGTTCCTCAAAGGGCTGACTGCAGCTTTCGCACAGAGGACGGCCCTACTTCTAGCCCAACCAAAGATCCCTAGCCTTGAGGAGGCTATCTCAGCCATGATCCAGGAGGAGACACGCATCAGGCTGCAAGCCGGGACAGGTGGTCCCCCCGAAGCAAAGTCAGCACTAGCGATCACCAGCTCAGGTAACACAGGATCTAAGGGAGAGCCCTGGTAGCATAACCGGCAGTGCTACAACTGTGGGGAGATGGGTCACCATCGGTATGCTTGTACCAAACCACCTAGGGAGGAAGATTCAGGTGGTGGACGAGGACCGTTCGGCGGACGAGGATATAATGGAGGACGTGGTCGTGGTCGAGGGGGTAGACGAGGCGGCCGAGGAGGTTATCGGGCGAACCTCCTGATATTAGAAGGGAACGGAGAAGCTAATGGCACCTTTACTGTGGAGGACCAGGCACTGGGAGACATGAGAAGTAGAACAGAGGAGGCGTCCACCTCATTCTTTGTTAGGGGGAACGCTGCCATGTATGCCCATCCATCAGAAGGTACTGACGAATCACTTGCCCTTGCGTCTATCTCTTACCTTAAATCATCAGACTGGATTATCGACTCGGGAGCATCTCGGCATGTGACGGGGAATGCTAGTGAGTTTTCTTCCTACACTCACCTAGCATCAGCAGACAGCATTCAGACAGCTGATGGCACTTTCCAGCCAGTGGTCGGTAAGGGTACTGTTAATTGTACAGGTTCAGTAAGATTATCCAATGTTTTACATGCTCCATCCTTTCCAGTCAATCTCTTGTCCATTAGTTCTATAATCCTCCAACTTAAATGCATTGTTTCTTTTGATATTCCTAAGGTGACCTTCCAGGAGAAAGAGACAGGACGAAGACTTGGGACTGGCAGTTGGCATGAGGGACTGTGGTACCTAGATCGAGAAGGACTGGACTCAGGATTGGTATCTATGGCA
This sequence comes from Iris macrosiphon, assembly GCA_036927795.1. Classification (NCBI taxonomy): domain Eukaryota; kingdom Viridiplantae; phylum Streptophyta; class Magnoliopsida; order Asparagales; family Iridaceae; genus Iris; species Iris macrosiphon. Next base: position 175,633,883 of record JAYESA010000012.1, on the reverse strand, counting down.
GAGAAGGCTGGCATGGAAGGACTGCAGCAGAGGACTGAGGATACCTTGATACTCCATCATCGGAGGATGGGACATTCTTCCTTTGATACTCTAAGTAAGTTGTATTCAGAGATTTATGCAAAAACAAATAAAGAAAAATTAGTATGTGATGCGTGCGAGTTAGGAAAACTTACTAGGAGCTCATATGTTGGCACGGGTCATAGGAGCACTTTTGCTTTTGAGGTAGTACATTCTGATGTCTGGGGTCCATGTGCTACTAACACTATGAATGGTTATAAGTACTTTGTTTCTTTCATTGAGTGTGCCTCTCGTGTTACCTGGTTATATTTGATGAAAAATAAGAATGATGTACTTGCTTGTTTTCGGAATTTCCATAAGCATGTCCAGACTCAGTACAAAGTAGTTGTGAAGGTACTTAGGTCTGACAATGGAACGGAGTATACCAACAGGACGCTTGCAGAATACTTGTCAGCACACGGAATACAGCATCAGACCACATGTGCATACACATCAGCACAAAATAGAGTTGCAAAAAGGAAAAACAGACACCTTCTGGAGGTCGCAAGAAGTATGATGATCGACATGAATGTCCCACAGAGTCTGTGGGGACATACAGTGTTGACAACAGCTAAACTCATCAACATGATGCCCTCGAAGGTCCTCGGATGGAAGTCCCCATGTGAGGTGTTGCAAGGCAATAATAGTGGGATACTCCCACTGAAGGTGTTTGGGTGTGTGTGTTTTGTGAAGGACAACAGGCCATCAGTTGGAAAACTTGACCCTAGAGCGGTCAAATGCATCTTCGTAGGCTACTCGGCGACCCAGAAGGGGTATGTGTGCTGGAGTCCAGTAGAGAAGAAGAAGTTTTTCAGTATGGATGTCCACTTTCGGGAGCATGAGCCATACTACCGCCAGGACGGAACTTCACACAACACGCCTAATACTGCCAGTATTAGGCGAGAGGGGGAGATGGAGAACTTGGTGGTAACCGATTTAGAAGTTTGGCATGGAGGCACGGAGAAGGGACAAGAAGGTGAAGGTGTTAGGCCTACGGCTCAGGGAGAGTTACTTACCTACAGCAGGAGAGAGAAGCAAACTGCAGGACCAGTACCGCCAGTGCCAGTGCCAAGTCCCTTGCCTGCGTTCGTCCCAACTCCTGAGGCACCGACACCAACCCCCCTTCAGGTGATACCCCCTCCTTCACAAGATATCATTCCTCCTACTTCTACTCCTCCCACACCACTATCTGTACGGAGGACCACTCGCAGCAATGCAAGAAATCCTCCAAACAGATATGGTTGGGATATTGCTCAGTTTGTTTCTTATGACCATATTCCTTCTTCTCATGGAGCATTTATTGCATCTTTGGATAGTATTACTGTACCTAACAATTGGCAGGATGCCAAGAACGATCCGAAGTAGAAAGCGGCAATGCACGAGGAGTTGGGAGCTCTGGAGAAGAACCACACTTGGGAGCTTGTGAGACTGCCAGAGGGGAAGAGAGCAGTTGGATGCAAGTGGGTCTTTACCGTGAAGCAGAACCCAGATGGACAGGTTGAGCGCTACAAAGCTCGACTAGTAGCCAAATGATACAATCAGACGTACGACATCGACTATGACGAGACATTTGCACCTGTTGCAAAGATGAGCACTGTCAGGACTCTGATTTCTCTGGCAGCGAATGGTGGATGGAAGCTACACCAACTGGATGTGAAGAATGCGTTTCTTCACGGAGATCTAGTGGAGGAGGTGTACATGGAGATACCACCAGGATTTGGCACCAATTAGACAGTGGGCAAGGTCTGCAGGTTGAAGAAGTCCCTCTATGGATTGAAGCAGTCTCCTCGAGCGTGGTTTGACAGACTCAGAAGGGCGATGATAGGGATGGGATATCAGCAGATCAATGCTGATCATACTGTGTTCTTCCGTCGGAGTGAAGGCCACATCACCATGCTTGCGGTGTATGTGGACGATATGATTATCACAGGAGATGATGAGCAGGAGATCGCCAAACTCAAAGGAAAGCTTGGCAAGGAATTCGAGGTGAAGGATCTCGGCCTTCTTCGGTACTTCCTTGGGATTGAGATTGCTCGAGAAGCAGAGGGGATTGTTCTCTCTCAAAGGAAGTATGCACTGGACCTTCTCACAGAAACTGGGATGTTGGGGTGCAAACCTGCAGCGACACCAATAGATCAGAGGTTCAAGATTGATGCTGAGGCTGGAGAACCAGTTGATCGGGACAGATACCAGAGACTGGTTGGCAAGTTGATCTATTTGAGCCACACACGTCCTGATATCTGCTTTGCAGTAAGTGTGGTGAGCCGCTACATGCATGACCCACGGAAGGGTCATATGGATGCAGTGTACCAGATTCTGAGGTACTTGAAAGGTGCTCCCGGGAAGGGACTAATATTCAGGAAGAACAATCACGTGAGCATCGAGGGCTACTGTGATTCTGACTGGGCTAGTTGTGCTGATGACAGGAGGTCTACCTCGGGATATTGCATATTTGTAGGAGGTAACTTGGTCTCCTGGAGGAGTAAGAAGCAGTCTGTGGTGGCCAGATCGACAGCTGAAGCAGAGTACAGAGCTATGGCCTTGGGAGTTGCAGAGCTGCTATGGTTGAAGAATATGCTGGTGGAGCTGAAGCTGGATCAAGGAGCCAAAATGAAGCTGTGGTGTGACAATCAGTCAGCTATTAGTATCGCCAACAATCCAGTACAGCATGACAGGACCAAACACATCGAGATTGATAGATTCTTCATCAAAGAGAAGTTGGATAGTGGATTACTGGAGCTTGGCCATGTTCCAACCAGGGATCAAGTAGCAGATGGACTAACCAAGGGACTCGCCTCAGTGAGCATGATTAGAGGATGTGACAAGATGGGCTTAGTGAATATCTTTCACCCATCTTGAGGGGGAGTGTTGATATGGTATGTTGGGTGTCATATTTAAGTATAGTATAAGCACATGGGAATATCCTGAGGACATATTTGGGATGCCAGAATATGTCACAGAATATTCCATTATGAGATTATTGTCATAATGATTGAGATCATTGTATTAATGACTGTAAGGCTATATAATGCCAATGAGACAATCAATAAAAAAAAACTAATTTGAACAGTTTTTAATTCACAAAAATTTTCGGTCTTTTTGTTTTTCTTCATTTTATTATTTCTTTCCTTTCCTCTTGTCACCTATTTTCCTCCAAAGATAAATCTTTCCTGCCAAAGTTTAGTAACCTTCCTCAGTGAGTTCTCCCCTCTACCCCCAATTTTTGCTTTCTTAATGTCTTCAACTTAGAATCTAAGGGGACATTATGTAGAGTTTATAAATATAATAGAAAATAAGTACTAAACGTCAAAATATAACTAATAATGTGACCAGAGATAATTGAACTCAAAACCTTCAACTTGTAATCCAATCAACTTACCTAATCGACAACCTGCCAAGTGATGCAATTCTCCTTATAAATCAAATTATTCGCCGCAAGTGATGCCACCTATCTTCCTACGTGCACAACCCGCCAATGCCGAAGTCCAACTACCCTCTTCGGGTGAGTTTGTTCAAAATTTGCAATTTTCTAAATTCCTTTTTCATTTGTTTTCATTTGAATTATACTACAACAACAAGAGAAACCTTTATCCTAAATTTTTGGGTTCGGCTGTTTAATCCTCTTCTTCCATTCGGCTCTAAGGGCCACGTTCTCTGTAATGCTAACAAAAACCATATGTTTCTTTAAAACTTTAAATCATGTTCGTCTAGACCTACTTCTAGTACTAGCGGAGCGGCTCCATTAACTGGTATATCATCACCTCCTCTTAACAAGAGCTTCTATTGGCTTTGTAGCACATGTTCAAACCACCTAAGACGATTTTTTTCCATCTTTTTCTCATTTGAAACCACCTTTTCTTTTAAATTATCTATGCAATAAATTGTTGATTATATATAATTATTGTATTTTTGTAGAGTTTTTTAATTAAATATTAGAAATGTGCGCCTTGCTCCAATGAGGCATGCACCTCACCATGTGTCTTGTGTCTCGAGTGCTAGGCATACCTTGCGCGTTGTGCCGTGACAACATTGGACATAACATGGCACTAGGAGTCTAGGACACCAGAAAAAAAGTGTCGTGTAGTATCCGTCACCATGCACATAATCTTGTATGCAGGCAAACTGTTAGAAGAAATGGGTGAAAGAAATTTGGTTTCTCTTCTTGCAGGATGCACAAACAATGCATCTTCAAATTGTTACCCCAAAATTGACTCCTACGGTTAGTGAAATGCACATGGAATTCTGACAAAAGTTTTAGTCTCTTAGGATGCCATAACCACTACATTTTTACTGAGTGCACGAAGAAGCATAACCCAGCTCTCGTCTATCACTTGGAAGATGGTTTCATGGCTGCGAAGTAAGAAATTAAAGGACACAGATTCTGCTCGGGACTTATCTTCACAAAATGCAATATCTAGAGTTATAGAGAAGAGTCACAAGGTGTTCAAACATCATTGCGGAATACTGAGATTTCTGCATAGGAACACATGGCCAAGTGAAGATGCCTTCTATTTAGCAGCTTAATTTGTCTTCTTGTAATTAAATCTGATATGATTTCCTAGGGATGGGAACTTTTTTCATTCCGTGCAAGGATTGCAGCATGATGAATGTGTAGGAAGTCTTGAAGCAGCTCTGATTTATTCTATGCCTTTAGAACCAGATGTAAATGCATGGAGAACACTTTCTAACTGCTTATCCAGTGCTATCTAACATCAAAAATGACAGTAATGGTTGCTGAAGAACTAGCTCATTCAACTAGATACTATGAACGCATCCAGAACTAGCCTACTGTTAGCTGATATTCTGTTATTCAGCTAGAAATTGGGAAGATGTCCAAACTTTGAGATGCAGCACAGAGGGTAGGGTCTGCGAAAGAGGGAATTTCATTCTTTTACTGCTGCAGAAAAGTCATATCCCAAATTTCTACGAAAAACAGAAATGTTGGTGGATTGATAGCTGATATTGGATTGTTCCTGATTCAAGCTGGGTCATTCATGATGTGTAAAAGGAAGATCAGATCTTACATAGCCATAGCAAAAAAGTAGCATTTCTTTTGGGTTGCTTAACATAAGTCACTATTGATGTTCATTAGTAAACATCTAGCGATATATGGAGATTATCACTCAATCAGGAAATTTTATTTTCAAAGCCCGTTTGGAGGGAATTTATTGGAGAGCTGCAGGTCAGTTCCGTGATTTTTGTCAAGGGTAAGGACTGCTAAGTAGCAGAACTCCTAAATGGATGTACTTTTCATGCTAAATGGATTTAGTGCTAGCCAATGGAAGTGATATTATCTGTAATGTTCCCAGGTGACTACGGTGATAGTGAAGCAAAGGACCATTTTGCCATCACTGCATAAATTTCAGTCATTGGACAGGTGGCTGTGGATCACTAGTTGGATTAACAAACAACGGCACTGTCTTATTTTTGTGATTCCTGCGACTCGGTGCTTAGCATCATCTACATCTTTACTACTGAATTGGGTAAGTTTACTTTTTCATAGATTAAGATCAAATGCATGCTTTAGAGGTTGTATGTCTTACTACCTTTATGTATGTGTGTGCTGTGAGCCTTGTATTGATTCTTGTTGGATTCTCAAATTAGCTAAATTATGCTTTATATATCTCCAGCACTAGGAGGTACTCCAATTCGGTTTTGGTGTCAATGTAATAGCATTCCTTGATATGTGCTTTTTCTTCTTAATATGACAGCCATACTTGGTTTGTCTCAAATGCATTTGGACACAATTTATTTTACATGATGTGTTGTTAGTTGCAACATAACCTCGTCCATTGAAACCCTGAGCGATGAGGCTTACTAATAGTAACAAACTCGTATTATCTAAATTCATAGTGAAGTTGAACAAATATTTTCCCTCCATTTTCATGAATAAATGTATTATCTAAGTTCATAGTGAAGTTGAACAAATATTTCCCCTCCATTTTCACGAATAAATGAATTAAATATTCTCCTCAAGTCGTAGTATTCTTGGGGGTGGGGGCATGGTGGTGGTTGTTAGAGAGAGAGAGAGAGAGAGAGAGAGAGAGAGAGAGAGAGAGAGAGAGAGAGGAATGTCTAACAGGCATGTGTTTAAGGTTACTATCAGTCATCTCTCTATGGGATTTAGGAGAGTTTACGCACTGGAGATCACACAATTCTTATCCATCTTTTCTTGGATTGATTTACAACAATTTACCTCAAAAAGTTGAAGATTCTTGAGAGAAATGTGCAAAAGCCTGAATGATACCACGACGAGGAAGCAAAAACAAAATACTTGCAGTGGCAATAGCAGCATGTCAGGTGTGTGACCTTAGTCTTGTTAGCAAAAAGAATGATAAGGAGAGAGATTCAAGCTTTGCTTGCTTTGGTGTATCCCATGGATGGGTAATAGACAAATGGATATAACAACTTTATCTTAGAGGTACTGGAATTGTGATATAAAAACAAGATTATTTAGCTTTTGTTAACTACTGAAGAGAAAAATAGGAATTTTGGCGATGGGGATAGTAATGCCATTTGTCCGGGTAAAGTTTAGTTTTAAACTATGCGACTCTGAATCACAACTTGGACTAACAAGAAATTGTATTGTAAATTACTTACTCTCATAAACATGACTCGTATAGCTCAAGGCAAGTACCCTTTTTTTTTTTTTACCTTCATTACAGGTTCTTTTACATTTTTCATACATGGAGGATCTCACATGGTCACATATCTGTATAATTTGAATTTGATATGCATGTCTAGTTATGAGGCACACTTTGGATCCTCTACTCTTGATAGCACCAATTTCTCCCTCTTTGAATCCTACTTTCAGTCACCTTTTCTGTGCTCCAAAAGTTCCTATCTGTAGTTTCCTTTAAGGTTCTTGTTCCAGTATTTAGATAATACTTGCAGACATATATGAAGTTGATGTAAAACAAAAAGCATATATGGAGAACTTCGATTGGAAGAAGCTGAATCGACGCGCATCTTTTGATCTAGCCAGTATAAATATCTACTAAAACAGCGGAAAGCTAACTCAAATCTTTCAATTGGAAGAAGCTGAATTGACATGACTGCACTGTTTTGGATTTGGATGTATGTTTTGATCTAGCCATCATAATGCCAACTAAAACCATGGAAAGCTAACTCAAAGCTGTATAGATGTTTTGGGGGCATCGTCTTTGTGACCGCCATTTTGGCCTATATTCTATCATCTGTATGGTCAAAATCGAGTCTGGAGTTCTCTGTCAAAATTAGGAAAGTCAGAATGAGTCAAACTACGAGTTTTTTTTTTTGAAATTCTTTTAGTATTTGATTGGAGCGTTGTTTTCATGTTTATTATTTTGCTTTGTATTAAGATTGTTTTCCTTTCATGTCTAAGGGTCATAGCTAGAGGCAATAATCCTTGTATCTTCCTAGAACCATGTACATGAAAAAGAATTTGTTTTTAGTTTTATTTCTTCACTCTTGTGGATTGCAGACGTTTTATGAAGTATTCAAGATTTTTCTTGGTGGATTCCCTGAGGTTATTTCTATACAGTAGTAGAGTATTTCGTGCTCAATTCCTATCTATGCAACCGACTACTTTAGAAGAAGTTCTCTTTCATCAGCCTCCATGAGCAGGCTTTCTCCTTGGAGATGATCATGCAACACATGTCCATTATCTGCAACCCATTTTTGGGTGCAATTCGTGACTATCATAGTGTAGCTTTTCAAAAGTCAGGATTTACTATAGATGGCGTGTGATTTAATTATGCAAGAGCTTTCGTCAAGATTTCAATTGCTGTCAATAACCACTTACCAAATCTTCCATTCCATTAAAATGCAGATGCTCCTTGATGAGTGTTTGCATGCTTTGAAAGTTATAGTGGCTTGGGCGTTTTGTCTGTATTCCTCTTCAAAAAGAAATGGTTTCTATACATGTTCTTAATGTCTATTTATGTGACTTGCTTTACCACAGATCTATAAGAAATGGTGCTTCAATTCTCAATAAGGATCATCGACAGTAACTTGGAGTCGTCTACAACAGGTACAAAGCTTCTTCGACCATTCTCTTAGAACCTTCCATGTGGAATTTGTTAGATTCTTGTCACGTTTCCAACTCATATGAATCCAGGTGTCACATCCCGATTCCTGAAAGTCGTCTTTGGGAACATGATGCCATACAAGTTGACTTGTACAAGGTTAATAACTACGACTCAGAATCTAAAGAATTATCATGCAGCGGAATATTCATGACTTACAAAATCTTAGCAGCAGAAATACATCATCATGATATTCTAGAACCAAGTTGAAGGGTAACAACATGTAGAAACAAAAATTAACACAAGCATTATTTCCAAGAAATCCTAGTAACTACAACTCAAGGAAATCAAAAGAACACTTCCATACATCATGTCTCAATAGTATATAACATCTCTTAAAAATAGAGTATTAACTATTGCCTCGATGCTCCAGCCGCGCTTTTCATACCTGAAATGAGAGGGTCAGTACATTGGGATGTACTCATAAGTGGCATAACCCAACTCACCTAGAATCTACCACAAGTAATCATGTTAAGTGTTTTAACATTATAAAAATGGCCTTTCTATTTCTTTTCCTACGTTCAAATCCATCAACAATGTTTACTAATTCCTTAGGATCGTAATTCTTCCTTCTTTAGACTTTAGTGTACTTCCAACTTGTTTGCATCATTATAAGGATAATACACAACATCATGTATATGATAAGTACAAAGTATTTAAACCCGTACCTACAAAACAAGGATTATAAATACATAGGAATTCCTCAACTTCGATGATCTATTCCTACAAAACAAATATTAGGAGCATATAGTATTTAAGCGTCTCAAGTTCATCCTTAGACATTCGTTAGTAATATCATTTATAGGTTCCTGCAACACAACTTGTCGATCTTGCAACACAATTCTTTAGCATGCAATCATGTCTATGTGATGGTCAGTGATTAACTCATCATAATTGGACCTATCGGATTACGACGTCCCCTCCTAGTGTAGACAGCTAGCCCCAACTAAAGGATCTTGTAATACACGTGTCATTCTAACCAAGGTTTGCAGTATCGGTATCAGACCATTCGTATGAGTATCGTGGTTAGTTGTATCGGCGGTTTCGAATAAGCGTATCAAATTTTTTGTTATAAAAATACAAATAATTATTTATAAATTATTAAAAGTTTAGAAAAGATATTTTATACATTTAGAAATTGTTTTAAGTATTTTCTGTGTTGTTTCTTAGTTGTTTTGAAATTAAATGAAATAATAGTCACCCTTGTTGATTAGTTTACATGCGATTAATAAATTTTCTTCATTTTCATGCTTTTATAACCTTACTATGATTTTACACATTTGATTATTAGTATTTTTCGTTAATTTTTTCTACCAAATTGACTATAAAAGAGACCCCCAACGTTGATATCGGTTAGTGTCGGTATCAGATCGGGACATGCTAAACAATATCGTATAAGTCGTGTCGTATCTTATTGGTATCCGTCGATGCTACAAATTGTTGAGAATGCACAACAATTTTTTTTTCATAGGTCGATATGGATCCGGTGCCCCGGTCAACGACCGAGGAATTTAAACATTGTGCACAAGTTGTCTATGACCAATGCAATTATATATAAAGTATAGAATGCACGATGAATATAAGAAAAACATGAAATGTAAACACATTTCTATAACATGAACATCATCCATTACTCCAGTATTCCCAAAATGCTCGACCCTCAGCTCGTATACCCCCACATTTCCATTTATGAAGTTATCTCAAATTGGCACCACAAAGGTCCCAACAATCCACAATAGTCTCTACAATGGTTTCACCACTTTTATTACCACACAATCATACCAACATGTTATAATACAAAAATACGTGTCCATAACTAATAATGTCACATCATGAATTATTCAATTGAGTCCATTTTTGTTCACCCATCAAAACTATGATGTATGTTCATCCTCCAATCAACAAGGAAAACTATAAGATAACAAAATTTGCCAAATCTTCAAAGAAACTATAAGATTACAAAATCTTCCAAGATAGTATAAGATCCTAAAATATATCAAAAGATCTCCAAAGATTTTCATAAGACATCGTGTCAATTTCTCATAAGTTATTACTCCATTATACCAACTTTTCATAATCCATTAAGCTAACTTTTCATAATTCAATATGCCACTTTCCGTAAGCCATTCCATAAGTCGTCGCATAAGTCGTCAAATATAAAATATATCGAAAGATTACAAAATCTTCCGATTTACAAAAATCCCACAAGATATCATCCGATTTACAAAATTCCACAAGATATCCTAAGATTTGCCAAATCTTCAAGGAAACTATTAGATTACAAAATCTTCCATGATTCTATAAGATCCTTATATATATCAAAAGATTTTCATAAGCGATCATGTCAATTTCTCATAAGTTATTGTTCCGTTATACCAACTTTTCATAATCCATTAAGGTAACTTTTTCATAATTCAATGTCACTTTCCGTAAGCCATCCCATAAGTCCTCGCATAAGTCGTCCAACAAGTCATCTTCTAAATCATTTAGAATTCTATTAAGCATCCCGAGCCAAGTCTAGTCCAAGTCTACTCCCATCAAAATAAATCTATTGAACTTAAGTCAAACCAAATACAAGCTCAAGCTAGGCACTCCAACCAAGTGCTTTAACCGAACCAAAGGGACAATCATGATCAAGATCAAGATCCACCACAACAAATCTTTGCCCGAAACCGAGCCCAAACTAACCCTACCATCGAGCCAAAAGGTAGACAGACCAACTAAAAGGTTGAATGCGGGTGCGGGTATTTTACACCACCAGACACTCAGAATCATTGACAACTATTAAGTTTACTGCTTCACATTCCTCTTCGTTTACATTGTGCTTCATTGTGCAGGTAACGGTAACATGAGAAGGGAACCTATGGGTCCAATGATACGAAACATGAAGCATATGGGTACACTTAACCTGGACAAAGTTACTATGGTAGGGCTCTGGGAACTGCTACTTCTATGACTTTATTTCTGCAAGATATATTATTGCTGTAATTTTCCTTCCTTTTTCTGTTCAAATGTATATAAACTGACAGAGACATGGGCTAGGTGAGGATTTATTTGCTCAATGGACCCGAGTCCAACAGAAGAAGGTCATGGGCAAATTAATGCCTGTACTTGCAAATGCATCATAATTCAGAGGAGGGCACTGGGCCTACACCAGGACCAGCCTATTGCTCATCATTAATCGGGTCAATGATAAGCTTTTGCATCATGCAGAAAAAAAGTATGAAAATGCAGCAGAGATTGTGTAATTTACAAGGTTCGCGGTATCGGACCCTTCCTATAATTAGTTTGAAAATATCCTCTTACATTATTTAATTAGTTTGAAAATTTATAAAGTAATTATCATTAATGTCCACTACTATCGTTAATACACACTTCCGTAATAAATACTTAATATCAATTATCATATTTCTTTCCACCATTACTTTTTTTTATAAGAATAAGTAATTATGCAAATACCAATTATTTACAGATATCTCATTCTTTTATTTATTTTCAAAAATTAGTAACTAATTTATTATACAACATCGATGTCCACAACTACTACACATCGCCAAAGGGAATATAGAAGTGAGCCACAGCCCACAAACTCCTTTTTTTCTTTTCTTTTTTGTTTTTGCTTCAACGGATAGTAAACAAGAGGAAAAGATTGGTCCAAATAGAAAACATTTGCATTTCATTATCCCAGACCAATCCGTCACTAATTTTTTGTTTAGGTGAAAAATAAATTAATTTTACAGAATTAATTTTCTAGAAAAAATAGAATTACAAAAAATTACAAAAAACTTAGTTTGGTGTTTGATTGTCATTAGTATTCATGAAAAATATGATTTTTTTAATGAAAAATAATATTTTTTTTAATGAGTCGGACAAGTTTTATTTTCTATTGTTTTGAAAAAAAATAATAAATTTTTGGGAAATAATTCTATAAAAATATAAGTTATCAAAGCATGTACAACGGGAGAGGTTTCAAGTGCTACATTTTGACTTTAGTCAAATTTTGTAGCACTTAAGGCTGCAGTGGACACTTGTGCATACTTGCAAATTGTTAAAATGTTACGAGACATTCCAGATTTGAAAGAATGGCTGCGAGCTGGCAGTTGCCTGCGTCCTTAGCGTTTAGATCCTGGATTTTATACCAGCTTAGAGTTTAAATTCTGATATATCCAATTGAAGAGTTTGGATCCTGAAATTTTATTTTGTGTTTTATTTTTTCCATTATATCCTTCGTGTTCTATATAGAAAATTTTTATTGTATGTATGATAGAAAGAGTACAATAAAAAAAAATAAACAAAAAATATAAATTTATGGTCTAAAGTTTTCAGTTGGACATATCAAGGATCAAACTTTAAACTGATATAAAATTCATAATCTAAAACACTAATCAGCTCTTATTAAATACGACAATTGACAAAATAAAAAAAATTTGATAAAAATATTTTATATGAGAAGAAGTACATTCAAATACAGCCTTGGTATTTGGATTGCAAGTAGAAAGTGGTGTTAGAAAACACAACCGAGCACTATAGTGTGTATGTTTTGACAATGACTGATGACATCATTATTCTAAAATAAGGGGTCCACCTTGTTCGCGACAATTTATATGCTAAAAAGAACATCAATTTTCACAATTTCGTCTTTATCTTAAAAATATATATATATAATTAAAAAAAAACAAAATGGACATACGACGAACAAAAAACTTCGCGTTAGTTCGCACATTTCTTTTTCACTACAGACAAGATCATCTAATTATCCAACAGCTATTCCATCTCAGTTGTCCCTTGATTCGACTTTGAATAATTTTCCTTCCGTCGGATTTATGTCAAGGTGTCTATCGAATCGGTCCAGATGCAGAGTTGTTCGGATTTGATCGATTTCGGACTGGGTCAGGCCGAAAAAGAAAATGAACTGAGCGGGGCCTGGCTTTTAAAACAAACTTCCAAATCCTGTCCAGACCTAGACCCGGGTAGCTTCGAGTCTGGCAGGGTCCGGGCTAAATCCGGACTGGGACCGGACATGACTCTCCGGCCATCCAATTTAAAAATAATAATAATATATATTTTAAAATTTACTATGGAAGTATTGATACTATATTTATATATGTTTATAGCAAAAAATGGTTTAGCGTTAACTCGAGAAATTATAGAGTTATAGGAGATATTGGGTTCGAATTCCCTCATCTTTCTTTACAAATATTTTTTTATGTATATATTATTTACATATGTACCGGGTCTATAATCGGGCGGACCTACGGGCCTGAGGAGCTAAATCCAGCCCGGACCCGGTAGGAAGTACGGTCCGGTCCAGACCTCAGGCCTGAAAATCAAACTTAGTCCGAACTTATTAACATTTTACCAGCCGGGTCAGCCCAGCCCGATTTTGAGCGTGTCGGGTCCGGACCGAATTCTGGACTGTCCGACCCATTATACACCTTGAGATTTATGTGGGAGCAATAAGCGTCTTAATTGCATTTGATGTTTATGTTCATGTTCATGTTCATGCTTGTTCAAAATATTCCAGTAACTTTTATGTTTTGAATGTTGGAGGTTGTACACATTTTTTCCATTACACTTTTTGTCATAAATTTCATATATGACACAAGATAGATGTCATTCACTTTCAAGATTCCTTATGGTGAGATGGTGGACATGTGCGAGACTTAAAATCTCGTGCTAAAGAGCGTGGAGGTTGGAGCGCATCACGAAATCGTGGTAATTTTCTCCATATAATAAATGAGGAGTCTGTCCCTCAGAGTATATGATTAAACATGGAATCACACAAGGGTAGCTTGAAAGAAACTTCTGGTAAAATACCCACAAAGTAGATACTTCAGCTTCAACCACATTTTTTTTTTGATATATATCTTTTTTATTCTCGTCAAAGAAATGACATCTTCTTTCAGAAATCCTAACTATTCTTCGTATGATATCGGAAGAATCGACATAATCTTTTTTTTCCAATAAAAAAGGTTCTTTTTTATGAATGTACAAATGTAACATTTGTCTCCAATCGATAATATAATAGTTAGATTTTTTTTTAAAGGAAAAAGAATTAATGTGATCATGTATGGGACCATCGTATTACTTTTATCTACACATAGGATGCCATATTATGTTATCATAAAAATGTGATTAGATTTTGGTATTCCCTTGGCATTGTTGACAACAAAATCATGTTGAATGATATATATTAGCAAATTGTCATTTATTATTAATAAATTTAAAAGAGAAAGTAATTTTGTAGAATTATGACATAATCATTTTATTGAATCAAACAGACAATACAACTAATCTAGAATAGGTAACTCACAATCTATAGTAGGTAATTAATCTTCTACAATTATGCATCTATAATATTCCATTTATGTAGGTAATTAATCTTCTACCAATTTATAGTAGGTAATTAATCTCCTACAATCATGCATCTGGAATATTGACATTTATGTAAGTAATTAATCTCCTACCAATCTATAGTAGGTAATTAATCTCCTACAAATTTATAGTAGGTATATCAGGATCCTATTGATTACAATATAATAAAATCTTAGATATTGACATTTATGTACCAATATCTTTATCATATCCCCGCAAGATGGAGCACCGTGAGGTGATTCCAATCTTGTTCGTCAATTGATAGAAGCGAGAGTGAGAAAGAGGTTTGGTGAGCGCATCAGCTAGCTGATCATCGGAGTAAATATGGGCAACTCGAAGAGAACCTCCTTGAACTTGTTCCCGAATGAAGGGATAGTCAAGAGCAACATGTTTCATGCGAGAATGAAATACAAAGCAATATACAGTTTCAAACAGGCCCCTCGAGCATGGTACCATGAGCTACGTTAGTTCCTCATCAGCTCTGCCTTCACTAACTCTCATGCCGACACATCGCTATTTGTCTTCAATGCTTCTGCGTCATAATATATCTCTTGGTCTACGTTGATGACATCATTATCACAGAAAATAATGACGCGGCAGTACAAAAGTTCATTCATCTTCTCTCCAACAGATTCTCCCTCAAGGATCTTGGCCCCCTGTGTAAGCCCCCTGTTTTTTTCAAAAAATTTTAAAACAATTTTTTCCAATTTTTCTGTAATTTTCGGAAATTAAAACTAAGGTATTTTGTGACTAAATGATTTTTAAATGATATTAATTAATATTCAAATATTATGAAAATAATATTTTTGGGTGTAAAATGGAAAAGTAGACATAGGATAATTTTCTGTGAATTTATTGGACTCCGGAAGCATTTTTAAAACCCTAAAAATCCTAGTTTTAATTAAACCCAAACAAACCGGGTTGAACCGAGCTCAAACCGGGTTGAACCGGGCTGAACCCGGTCCAACCGAACCGGACCGCCCCTAGACCCTAACGGGTCAGATCCTGCTTACCCGACCCAAACCCGCCCCGACCCGACCCGGACCCGTGACCCAAATCCTAATCTGAACCCTATTCCGACCGGCGGCGACGCCTATTTAATCCCCTCGACGCCGCCGGAACCCTAGCACTCGACCGCCGTCTCCTCCACCTTCCTCCGCCTCTCTCCCCGACCCGCTCTCCCCTCGCCATCACCCTCTTCCCCGACGACCCCTCGCCCAGCCCGCCGCCTCCGTCTTCCTCTCCCCGCTCCACCCAAATCCGCTCAGCACCACCACCATCAAACTCCTCCTGACGACCTCGCCGGAACCCTAACCCGCCGAGCCCCGCTGCCCAGCCCCTCACCGTGCCACACCCTCAGCCCTCGACGACCAGAAGCCTTCTCCCCTCCTCCCCGAGCCACCCAGAACCCTTCTCCTTCCTCCGCCCTAGCCCCGACTCCGACAGCAGCTCCGCCCAGCCGCCCCGACTCCGACGAGCAGCCGCCAGCACGTCGATGCCCTCCGGCGAAGCCCTAGCCGCTGGCCGCCTAAGCCCTAACCCTAGAACAGCCAGGACACAGATACTGTGTCAAGTTGACACGAGGACACGAGAAATCTTCGGTTCACGGAGCCCTGTTCAGGTAACCCGTTCTCTCTCCTCGTTGCTCTGTTTTCTGTCCCGTCTGTTGTGACGCGAACCATGCGTGACCCTCTCGATGCCCGTGCAACCCGCTCGGTGCGTCGCGTCCTGTGGTGATCGCAAACCGCGATCCAAAAACAGGAAAATCAACGCCCTGTTTCACCCCGGAACTGAGTGCGCCCCGCCAAACGGGACGACTTGGTCGCGCACGGTCTTCACCAAAACGTGCGCGCCTTTGATACGGACGTGTGGGATTTCGCAGAAGTTGATTTGGATGTGCGTGCACACCTGAATCAACGCGTATCCGCCGACAACGCCCCGTATCCGCCTGTTCTGGAACACGTCGTAACTTTGTGTACACACGTCGGATCGAAACAAAACTTGCGCCATCGGACTCGTAGCAATACGCTGGTCCTGTGACCCAAGTTTGGTTCGATTCTGAGAACGTTGACAAAATCGCGTATCGTGGGCCCCGCGGCTCCACTTGACGGGCGATTTTGTGAACGGCTCATCGGAATCCAATTCTGGAAGTTCCGTTGGGTTCGTATCATCGTTCCTGACTTGTTGACACTAAGTTTGACGAATTTGGAGACCTTTGACCCTGACACGTTTTTCGGAGCAAAGCGGCCCACATGTGGACCCCGCTTTGACCATAAACTGTGATTTTTGCCCCTGTGTCCAAATTGGACTTAAGGACAGGCGTTTTTAGCTATTTGATATTTTCTGAGACTGATGGTGATGTTTATTTCAGCAACCGGAGTAGTACCTGCAATTCACATTAAGACCAGAGCTACAGTTGGAGCCAGAACCCCAGGCAAGTGTACCTTGCCAACCTTGCAGTCTTGTCACATATTTCCTTATTTATTATATATTGTTGTGCATGCTTGACCTAGGACCGTGTGACTTACTTAGCGTCCGATTAATAGTCGGGTTCCAACACCGTACGCGGAGTTGTGTAACGTCACCTAGACATGGATACCGAGATCCTATATTTCTCGTATTTGTCTTATCAAGTACATCATAACCTAGGACACTTGACACTATTCATGAGACAGAATCTTCCTGAGATATTCATGGTGATTCTGTGTAGGATGCAGGATTAACATAGACATTATATTCATAGATAGTATATGACTTGTTGCATTTAGCTATGATCTTGCGTGACATGGACATGAGGGCTCGTGGACATGAGACGTATGATTACATTGGGTGGGGAGAGACACACAGGCTACATGTTGATTATATATATTATGATGGCGTCTCAGTCTCTCTCTGAGCTAGACAACTGCCGGCGTCTCAGTCTCTCTCTGAGCTAGACAACCACATGATATCACTGCTACCGGCTCCCCGACACAGAGCTTGTAGTGGTTTCAGCCTGAGTTCTAGTGCTGCTCTCATCTTGCATTTCACTTAGCTTGTTATATAGTTTACCCTATTGTTTCATTCATTTCTGCACTGCATTTATTTGGCTTGAGTTATTTTTTACCTTGCTATGTCCCCTGAGGACCTGGATCCGGATTATGTCCCCAGGATTAGCAGACGAGATCCACCCAGAGTTATACATTAGCAGGAGCAGGAGCAGAAGCAGGAACAGGTGCATACATTGGTGCAGATCCAGGGACCGAAGACTAGGTAATTGTCATAGATTTTCTGAGTATAAGTTCCTTCTATACTCATTCTGTGATGCTATTTATATTCTTGTATCTTGACAGATGTATCAGACTCATTATCGGGTTATTTCCCGAGTTTATATTTTATTGAGATTGATCTTGCTTTATGATTCTGATATTGTTGTATTCATATATGTGGATGAGATTAGTATATCTAGACCCTTATTATTGTATTACAGCTTAAGTACGCCTCGATGGATCCATTAAATTGAGTTTGTCCATCGGTGTGTGCTGCTGGTCATTGCCACGTGACTAGTCCCTCGATATTTTGGGACTGGGGCGTGACACCCTGTCATATTTTCTTGGAGTTGAAGTTATTCCACATTCACAAGGCATCTTTCTTTCTCAGCAGCGATATATACATGATCTCCTTGTCCGCACTCACATGATTGATGCCAAGTCCATGTCTATGCCACTTTCCACTACGCCAACACTTACTCTTCACTCTGGATCATCCCTCTTTGATCCAACTGAATGCAGAGCCATTGTTGGCAGTCTCCAATACTTATCACTCATGCGTCCAGGCATTGTGTACGTTGTCAATAAGTTATCACAATTCATGCACTGCCCCAAGACTGGTCATTGAAATACAACAAATTAAGCGTCTCCTACGATATCTTTGTGGTACTATTGCTCATGGTGTTGTTGTCTACCGAAACTCACCCCTGTCACTATATGCTTTTTCGGATGTCGACTTGGCTGGGAACAAAGATTATTTCACATCAACAAATGCCTATCTGATCTACATTGGTCGCAATCCAATATCATGGAGTTCAAAGAAACAAAGGACCGTGACGCGCTTTTCCACCGAGGCTGAGTACCATGATGTGGCCACAATAGCTGCAAAAATTTGCAGGATTTGCTCTCTACTCACTGAGCTTCATGTCTCTATACCTCAACAACCGGTTATCTATTGTGACAATATTGGTGCAACAAATTTGTGCTCCAATTTAGAAGGAAAAAACTGAAATGTACCTATTGGAAGATGGATTCCCAATAAAAAGTCTTCAATTGCCAAGTAGCTCCTCTCCTTGTATCTTGGCCTCCTCCTCCTTGCTCCTTGCTTCCTTCTTGTAGATCATTGGTGTAGAAGCCTCAATGAATAATTTGGGAAGAGATTGGTGAAGAATTGGTGGAGAATTGATGAGGGAATGGAGGAAATTGGAAGAAGAAAAATTGTAGATCTAGATTTTGGGGAATGAAAAGGAATGAGAGCACTCTCTCTCCTCTCTCAATAGGCCGGCCATGTAAACCCCTTCCCAAGCAATATACAATGTCACAATTACCCCTTGGGGCCTCTCATGAAGAAATTAATTAGGGGGGAAGGTTCTAGTCTAATAGTTTCTCTAATTAATCAAACATCCTAATCCATGGGCCTAATTCAATGAGCTCAATCTAAACTAGTCTAAATGCTTGGTTCATGCACTCTAATAAATGAGTTTGATCCACTACACAAGTCCAAAACAAATCTACAGCTAGTAAAAAATAATAATACAATAATTAAATAAGTCATGCATGCATAATATTAAATACAATCAATCCTAAAATTAAAATTATCCTGTCAATTATCAAACTACCCTTGAATGAAAAAGTGAGGGTGACAGATAAGGCGGGGTTATCCCCTTAGCTATGTGCGTTCATCTCTTTTATTAGCATGCAAAGGTTATCGCTTGAAAACTAGCATGTATCATTCATTTTCTTAAGTGTGCAGCTAAGTAGGGACAGGTTCACCGGGGCCACCCACCTTAGCGATGAATCGCATCAGTCGAGCGGGACTCCGAGCGTGCCTTTGAAAGTCTAAGTCTGAACTCCATTTGAAGATCCAAGTTTGGAATGCCTTTGCATCGAACGAGTCTTCTCGTTGAGCAAGACGGGTCGGATCGTTGCACTTGTGCCGTTTGAATCGGCCCTCCGGGTTGAGCGGAGCGGGTCGTTACACCATGGCTGTTATATTTGATCATGTATATTTATACTCTGCTAGTGCAATATTTTGTATTCACTAGGTTCATGATCATATGAGACATGTAATTTGGGACGCCTCTTTACTTTCATGTATGATATACTCTTGTACTTGTCTTGTTGGATTGAGATAATAGGATTTGTTGGCCTTAGGACTGATGTCATAACATGCTAGAGTTCACCCATTTGTCTTCTATACAACCTTAACACATTGCGGCTTACTTCGGTATTCTGCAAGGTGCAGTTGGCCTTGTCAGTCTCCGTATTTATCCAGTATTCTGGAAGCGGGGCGTGACAATCTAGGAGCCAATTGGTGTCTTCGGAGTTGTCCATTTTTGCAACATTGGCACGTGGTTGCCATGAAGCTGGAGGTTGAGATTGCCATTGTCGAGATAGTCGTTGTGGATTGGACTGCATACTTGTTGGTGTCAAGCGAAATAAAGGATACTGTGGAACCGTGTGTCCTTGAGAACGACACCCTTGAAACTTTTTAAGATATGTCCGAGGAGAGGGACGATCAATCTGCATATTGGAGTTGGTTGGTGTGCGTCCTGACGACCATTGGATTCTCGATCCATTCGGTCGAGAGTTGGCCATGGGATTCAGAGTGACAACTGCTGCCGGCAGCGGGGATTAAGAAAGGTTAAAAAAATTGTGAGGAAGAAGGAGAGAGGTTCATGAACCGATGCTTTGATACCAAAATAAATTTTTAAAAAAAAACTACTATTATAGAATTATGGCATACTTATTTTATTGAATCAAACTGAATATATACAATACAACCAATCTAGAATAGGTAACTATCAATCTATAGTAGGTAATTAATCTTCTACAATCATGTATCTAGAATATTTTTATTTATGTAGGTAATTAATCTCTTACCAATTTATAGTAGGTAATTAATCTCATACAATCATGCATATAGAATATTGACATTTATGTAGGTAATTAAACTCCTACCAATCTATAGTAGATAATTAACCTCCTATCAATCTATAATAGGTATATCAAGATCCTATTGATTACAATATAATAAAATCCTATATATTGATATTTATGTACTAATATCTTTATCAATTATTAGGGTTATTTAGTTTTAGGGTCACGTATAATATTAAAAATTTACGTTTAGGTCTTCATTTTGTCTAGAAGAGGATTTGTGGCTCGTTCTAACGGTTCACTGGGCTAACCATCCAAAATGGAACCTAAACGCTTGGATATTATACGAGACCCTCAAACTAACATATTGTTTGGGTAGAGGAAAAAATAGGAAAAGAAGAAATTTGAGAGAAAAATTGGAGGAAAATTAAAAGTCATGGTGTTTGGGAAGGGGGAAGAAAAGTGGGGAAGAGAATTTTGGGAGAAAAATTTATGTAGGCTCCACCAAAAAAACTTTCGCCCAAAAACTGAAGAAAAAAGAACACAAATGAGAGGATTTGGGAAAAAATTACCCAATTACCCCTATTATATTCTTTATTTTCATATGTTATTTTTTAGTATTCCTATCTCCTTCAAAAATAACTGGTGGTCTAATTAGTAATTTGATATTTGTCCAAATTTTTTTTTTCACTTTTCTCTCTCTACTTTTTGGTCATCCAAACAAGAAAAGGTAAAATTAATTCATTTTTCTCCTCTACTATTCGTCTTCTCAAATTTTTTTTCCCCTCTCGCACAAAGTTCCCAAACATAGTGTAAACAAAAAGATGTGAGGGTATTGTGAATTGGGTTATTTAATTTTGCGTGATTAGAGTTGTATGACTTTGATTATTTCTTTTTTCATGATCGATTGAGAATGAGACTTGTGACACTATTGTTTGCTTCCGTCATGATCTCAACAGCCACACAACCCTCACCAATCGAGAATGACGTCGTTGGATCCGCAAAGTCGAACTACCACTATGAGGGTATTTTCAATGAGTTATATAATACTTTTTCGGAAAGTCATCCGTGGGGCATACGAGTCGTCCAATTTATGTAATTTTGTATTCGGCGGCTCAGATCACGAATCCAAGGGTACTTGTGAGTTTGTGGTATCGTTTGCTATTGTTTGTTTGACATTTAACTTTTTGACGTATATTAACTTGTCTCATTTTGGACTATACAATACAAAATCGAATTTCTACAAAATGAGACAGTAAAATAAGACAAGTTAATATATGTTCAAAATGGAAAAGTAATATGACAAACAATACTAGAACGATCCCACAAACTTGTTGGCACCCTCGAATTTGCGATTCGAGGTGCCGAATGGAAGATCACATAAATTGGACGACCGATGGGTTCCACGAGTGACGCTCCCAAAAAGTATAGTAAAACTTGCTGAAAATACCTTCACAATGGGTAGTTCGACACTGCGGATCCAACAACGTAGACATCGTTGCGACTAGAGGTCTGCACGGGAAGATGTGAGCACGTACAAGTGCAATCAAATTAAAATTAGATTTATATGCAAATAATAAAAATAAAATAGACTTTTGCAAATTTTAAAAAATGTCAATACGTCATATGTTTTGGCCTAAAAAAAAATTGCGTAAAGTGGTCACTTCTCTGTTTATTGTTGTTTACGATTTTCAGATTTGAAGAATAGTGATACTTCGATCCGGACCATTATCCGAACAATAACAAGAAAGTCAATGAATCGAAAATTATTTCACTACTAAAAGCATTTGGCATTTTCTTGATAAATAAATAAAAATACCAAAAAAATTGGCGTTTCATTTCTATGTTTGGAATTCTCGCAAACTTTATTTTCTCTGCATAATTTTAGAAAATTTTAATTCTTTGTAGGAAATTTTTCCTAAAAATAAACCGTAATACCAACTTTTAAAATTATTTTATCCCTATCTTAAAAAATTATACCAAACTTTAAATACATT
Organism: Iris macrosiphon; assembly: GCA_036927795.1. Classification (NCBI taxonomy): domain Eukaryota; kingdom Viridiplantae; phylum Streptophyta; class Magnoliopsida; order Asparagales; family Iridaceae; genus Iris; species Iris macrosiphon. Next base: position 175,611,260 of record JAYESA010000012.1, on the reverse strand, counting down.
TCCAAAATAATTCAACTAGGTTTTTTTCATAAATATTTTAATAACAACTACACCGCAAACTGAACTCCAAGTTAGTATTTACACCCTCCAACAACTAATTATTGTATTATGTTAGCATATCTCCCAAGGACAATAATAATATATCGATAAATGTAAATTTTATATGATTACTCTCACAAACACATTTAATAAACCAATATTTTACTTAAAGTATGCAATTATTTATGTAAAATATGTATTTATCAATATGTTAGTAAAAATATACATATAAAAATAGAAAGTTTGTTCAACCAATAATATTTTTAACAAAATTAACAAAAACGAAAAAAGTTTGGTGAAATTAGTAGCAGAGACATGTTCCGCCAAATTTGTTGGCAAAAAATTGATAGGTTCAATTTTTGCCAACTATGTTGGCGGTAAATAATTTTTTTCTAATTTTTGCCAATTCAGTTGACAATTTTTTATTATTTTATTATTAATTGTTTTTAATTGTTTTTATTTTTTTGTCATGGTGCAGGGAATAGTCTATTGGAGATATTAAAAAATCTCGAAAATTCACCCCTACCTCCCCCTGCACCATGAGCTCCCTCCTAGGTACAATGACAAATTTTCGCCCTCAGCCAACTAAGATGACGAAACGTTTCTTTGTTACTATTTTTTTCAAACTTCTTTCGTTTTGCTTAATTTTGTTAAAATTATTTTCGTTGGAACAAATTTTCTGTTATAAAAAAATATAGAAAAATATTGACTTATCTCCCACTTTATTTATCATATTTTACGGTGCATCCCACTATTTTTTCATAATGTATAAGTTCTTCCACTTTTGATGGAATACGTCCAAAAGTAACGGTCAACCCATTTGACAAAAAAAAAATTGGACGAAAATATCCTCATCTTCTTCCCTTTCCTCTCACCCCTCGCCCCCCTCTCCCCACCACGGTCGCCGCCGTCGACCCCCCTCTCTGCCACCGCCCCTGCTCCCCCCCTTGTAACATCCGGTTTCTTTAAAAAAATTTAAATTTTTTTTTAGAATTTTTCGGTAATTTTTAATTATTTAAATTATATGTTCTTTAAAGGATTAATATTTTTGTGCATTATATTAAATATTATAATATTATATTTTTGGGTGTATAATTAATTATTGGATATTGTGTAATTTTTTGGAATTTATTGGGCTAAAAAACTATTTTTAAATAGCTAAAAACCCTATTTTTAATTAAACCGGATTAAACCAACCCGAATCGACCCCAATCCAACCCGAACTGAACCCAAACTAACCCAAACCGACCCAACCGCCCTAACGGGTCGGGTCTGGACCCGACCCACCGACCCGACCCGCCGTCCGCTAACCCACTCCCCCACTCTCCAACCCAGAACACCCTCACGTCCCGCGCGAACCGCGCCCCCCCTCCTCCTCCTTCACAAAACCACCCCCTCCCTCACTCTTTCACACGAACGACCACTCCCCCTCGCTCTCCAATCTCCCACGTCCACCTCCGGCCGTCGCACGTCGTCGCACACCATCGCACGCCGTCGGAAATCGACCGCCAACCTCGTCAAAAAACTGCCCAGTCACGAACAACAGCAAGGTACCCTTCTTCTAGCTCACGTATCTTCTTGTGTATTGATCCAAATTTCATTCTGTCGAATCCTATGCGGAGACCACATGACTCTCTCGAACCCTGTATAAATGGTTCGAGGTATCGTGTCTGTCACGCCCCGATCTCCCGCAGGCTAATCGGCCGTCCCCGCTAGGCGGGAATCACCCTCGCCAGCGCTCCCGCGGGACGATCGCTTCGACCCATCCGGGCGTGATGCCGCACGAGCGTGTTCCACGCCCGTGCAAGGCCAGGGTCCATTGGCTGGCGGTAAGAGTTCTAAGCCACAGAGTCGCACAGATTGTCCGAGTGCAGCGGAGTCATGAACGCATAGGCGATCGGTAACAGGTTCTCTGAATTGACAAGTATAGCGGAAGCATTGAAACACAAGTTGAAGTAAAGCAAGCTCTTTTATTGATATGAACAAGTGTTACAGGCGGCGTATAGCCGAGATTACAAGTCGCTCAAGCCTCTCTCTGAAACAGTAAAAGCGTGCCAAGTGGCTACAATTGTGGAATGATTGTAGAGGCGATGTTCAGGCGATGTTCACAACTTATGTCTTTTATATGTGCTTCAGTTCCGGACGCACCGTTGCTTCGAAGTGATGTCCACGCCTTAGCACGCACGTTGGAGGCGTCCGCACCGAACGAGGTTCTCCCGCACCCTGCACACAAACTGGTGGATTATCAGTACATTGAATGCACTGGTGGGGAAGCTACTCGCCCGCTCGACAAATCCAAACACGTAATACAGGTTTTGTGCACAACTATTAAGTTGTCTTTCTAGTTGCCTTAGGATCAGTTTCATGCAGACATTGAATAGCCTAACGTGTCGGGCAGTGCGCCGTGCGATGTTTGAGGAAACACGGCGAGACTTACCAACTTACCATCTCCTTCCCTGTCCAAGGCAAACATTGAGGCAAACACGTTAATTCATGCACGGGCAAGTATAAGCATTCAGGAGGCAAGCATATGTAAACACGAGGGTCGTTTAACATGATCGTTCAGGTGTTTAGTTGATGCGATGCGATGACTCGCACGCGGATAGCCGCTAAGCGAGGATGACTTATCTATATGAACAGGAGTCGCTGGCATAGCCATAATGGACAATAGTCACTGGCGGTAATGGTATGCAGCAAAGTACAAGGGGCGCTACATGCCATCCCGTCCAGCACAATGGACTATACAATACGGTTCAGTCACTGGAGATAATGGTATGCAGCGAAAGAACAAGGAGCGCTGCATGCCATCTCGTCCAGCACAATGGACTGCACAATACGTGAGTTCCATCCGGATCGGATCGGTCCCAGTGCCCCGGTGACCGTCCGTGGAACTATACCTCGTTTCCGAGTTGTCCGCGACATGCAATCGTTGGGTCTTTCCAATTATCACGAGATACACGAGAACAAGAGTGCACTAGAACAAGAGAACACGAGTGCACACAAGAACACGAGTACAAGAGATACTTGAAACATGATTCTGTACAGTAACTTGCCTTGATGCATTCCCTTGGCTCGGGGCTGCCTGATGACCTAACGGTCTTAGATACTTGCAGGGTCAAACATGCACGGAACGACTACTTAGTAGTCTCCCGGAGTTGGATGAAAACAAGGCAACATTCAAGCAGACAAGCATGCGTTTCTAAGGAACATAAGCAGGCACGTTGCTCGGACCCGAAGGTAAGCCGAGAGTTGAAACCGTTAAGGGACTTAGCATGCGAGGGTCTGAACATAAGCAGTGTTTCAATTTCCATGTTCTAGCAAGCAATACAAGTTGGGATTATTCCCTTAGCTAGGTGCGTTGGATTTATTAGCATGCAGGGGGTGAATCACCTAGCGACTAGCATAAATATTCCAGATTTTTATGTGTGCTGGCTAAGCAAAGACAAGTTCACCGTAGCCACCCACCTTAGCGATGATTCGCCTCGGTAGAGCGATACGTCAAGCGAGCCTCTGAAAGCCTAAGTCGATTCCTGCAGGGACAAGTCTGGACATCCTTTGCATTCTCTTTGAGGCAAAGCGGGTCGGGACAGTTGCACTTTTGCCGTTTTTGTCGGCAGTCCGCTAGAACGGAACGGGGTGTTACAGTGTCCTGTGTAGGTCGCAAAATGCGACGTAAAAACAGAAAAAATAACCCATATTATGGAATTCAGAAACTGTCCCGAACTCACAAGTTCATGGCCGTATTTCTTCCAACATGTTTAATAATTATAAATTCTGTTTGAACAATTAATTAGACAACATAATCGAGATTAAAATTCCATAATTAGTTTATTTTATTTTGCTGTATGTTGTGTTTTATTCGCGGGTGAAATCGACCAAAAAACTTGGTTTGTAAAACCTGAATTCTCTCGAAACTGGGTGCGTCCCGCTAAACGAGGTGACTTGGTCGCATACGAATTTCACCGAAAGGTGCGCATCGTCAATACGGACGTGTGATATTTCGCGAAAGTTGATTTGGATGTGCGTGCACACCGAAATCATCGCGTATCCGTCGAAAATACGTCGTATCGGGCCGGTTCTGAAACTCGTTGTAACTTCGTGTGTGCTTGTCGTTCCGCAACGAAACTTATGTCATTGGATTCGTAGCGTTACGCTGGTCCTGTGACCCAAGTTTGGTTCAATTCTGAGAATGTTGACGAAATCCCGTATTGTGGGCCCCACGGCTCCATTTGAAAGGCGATTTTGTGACCGGCTCATCGGAATCCAGTTCTGGACATTCCGTTGGGTTTGTATCATCGTTCTGGACTTGTAGACACTATGTTTGACAAATTTGGAGAACTTTGTCTCTGGTACATTTTTCGGTGCGAAGTGGACCACATGTGGACTCCGTTTTGACCATAAACTGTCAATTCTGCCCCTGTGTCCAAATTGGACTTATGGATATTCAATCCTAGCTATTTCATGTCTTCTGAGAGTGATGGTAATGTTTGTTTCAGCATTCGGAGGCGTTCCTGAAGATTTTGCTGTTACGGGAGCAACTGTTGGAGTTCAAACCCCAAGCAAGTGTACCTTGCCAACTTGCAGTAGTCTTGTTATATTATTTGCTTGAGTTCTTTCTATATATATATATATATATACTCTTGAGATGTACATGTTCAACCTAGGACCGTGAGACGTTGCTTAGCGTCCGAACAAGATTCGGATGTCGACGTCGTATGCGGAGTCGTGTAACGTCACTTAGAGAGTTGATAACCCGATCCTATATTTCGTGCTTGCTTTATCAAGTACGTCATACCATAGGACACTTGACACTATTCATGAGACAGAATCTTTCCTGAGTTATTCATGGTGATTCTGTATAGGCTTACAGGATTCGTGACATAGATCTTGCATATACATAGATATTATTATGACTCGTTGTACTAGCTAGAGGTCATGATCTTGCGTGTTATGGACATGAGACGTCGTGGACATGAGACGTGTGATTACATTGGGTGGGGGAGAGACACACAGGCTACAGGCTGATTTTATATATATTTTTATTACGATGTCATAGCCACTACAGTGCTAGGCCCACTACATAGTAGTACTGCTACCGGCTCCCCGACACAGAGCTTGTAGTAGTCTCAGCCTGAGTTCTAGTGATGCTCTCATTTGCATATCACATAGTTGGTTACATAGTTTCCCCTATTGTTATATTTTATATACTGCATTTTATTTTGACATGCTATTTTTTGTACCTTATTACGTCCCTCTGAGGACCTGGTCCCTTGCCAGTTTTGCAGCATAGACCGTTGTGGAACCTGCCTGGAGTTGTTGATGTGTGTTGCTTAGTCTTGCAAGAATTGGTGCCAGGTACTTATATCTTTTCTTCCGGAGTCATGGTTATTATTCATATTGTTTATTCATCTGCTGATATAGCCTAGTTTTATAGACTCATATTCATTTCGCGAGTCTATTCGAACTTATGTGTTACTGGCGGCCGACTTTAGCACATGTAGCTCATTCTTTTATATTCTGATCATTGTGGATTGAGGCATAGATATTTATATTTACTTGATTATATAGATAGTGACCATTTTAATACAGCTTATACGTATTCGAGTCGAACCGGAGTCTGGTCGAATGCGTAGTTGGCATGTTACGTATTCCTAGTCCTACGTATTTTGGGACTGGGGCTTGACACCCCTCCCCGCCACAACCCCGTTCCTCCCCTCCTTGCCCCTGCCCCCCTAGCAGCAGCAACAACAACAACAGAGGCGCGCGAGCGACGACGAGCAGCGGCGACGGCTGTTGCTGCTACTACTGTTCCTGCTGCTGGCTATGGGGAGTGGGGGCGGAGAGCAGGGGAGTGGAGTCGACGACGGCGGTCGCGGGGAGGGGGGCGGTGGAGGGGAGGGGGTGCAGTTGACTGTTAGGAAGAGACAATTTTTGTCAAAAGTGTGGAATCTTGTAGATTATGGTAAAACAGTTGGGTACATTCTAAATATAGATAAATAAAGTGGAAGATAAGTCAAATTTTTTTAAATATATTCTATGTATTTTTTTCTGTTATGTTACAATTTCCCAAAAGATTTTTTTTTTTTTTAATATTCTTTACTTTCCTTCTCACCCACCAAACATGGTCTTATTAGGACAGGTTAATATAACCCTTGATTATTTATTTACACATCCGGGAGTCAGCAAAGGCAGTTAGCTCTCCGTAATTTACTTCTTTTACCGTTCGGACTTGACCCGAACTATGAACTTAATTTGACCCCAGTCTGGCGTCCGGGAAACTCTCTGATTCGCGGACTCCACTTGGAATTCCAATCCGGCACAAAACTCCTCAACCCAACCACTGGCACCGGCCGGTCACTCCTAACTTATTCCACCGGCTACTTCCAGTCACCGTCTTTTCAAATTTCATCTTCCAAAGTTGAAGTAGCCAGTGGTAGCTGAAGCGAAAAATAAAATAAAAAAACTAATTTTTATTTCCATTTTCTCTCTCTCCTCTTCTTCTTCTCGTGCTTGAATCCATGGAGTTCTCGATCGGCTCTCGAAGCTCTTCGTCCCGGTCGTTCTCGGCGACGTGATCGAGCCGTCGGTGGAGCTGATCCATGGCGATTCCTTCCGTTTCCTAGCTTCGATTTGGTTCTCGATGGTTCTCGAATCGGTGAGTTTCTCGAATCGGTGAGTTTATCGGTCTTCTCGATGAACGTTTTAGTCTGTGGTGATTTTTTTTTTTTAGAAACTTATAGGGATTATTGAGTTGTCGATGTGCGTTTGAAATCGATTTGTGTATCCGTATTTCCCGATGAAAATCTTTGTTTTGATGCAACCACTGATGATGTGCTTGTTTCTATTTTTAGTATCTTTAGGAAAAGAAAAAGAAATCATAGAGGAACAATTTTTATAGCTAAAAAATCATAGTTTTGAACACTTTTTGCATGATTTATCTGTAAAAAATAGTTATTTATAGCTAATATCATGTCCTAAAACATAGAACAAGGAACAATTAAATTTTGTTTTCCCTTTTTTTTGTTATTTACATGCCAAAAACAATAGTTCGATCTTTATAATATTATTAATGATAAAAAAGTTTCCATTTTGAGCTCTGATCTGATTCTTTTCACCATGGTTGACTTGATATATGATGCCATGGCAGGCAAGCTCTGCTGATCCAACCTATGTGCCGCGAACCGCCTTCTTCTAATTCCAGCTCTGCCGCCATCATGAACAACCATCTCACCGTCGAGACCGACGACTCCTTTTCCAGCCTCATGGACTTGGCCGCAAATGACGATCTTGACGGGTTCAAGCGGTCGGCCGATCGGGATCCCTCGGCGATTGACGAGGTCGGCCTATGGTACGGCCGGAAGAAGGGCTGCAACCGCATGGTGCTCCAGCACCGGACCCCGCTGATGGTCTCTGCGACCTACGGGAGCATCCAAGTGCTTAACTTTATTCTGTCGGAATTGACGGTGGACGTTAATAGGAGCTGTGGGGATGATAAGACCACTGCACTCCACTGTGCTGCTTCTGGCGGCTCCGATAACGCCGTGGAGGCAGTCAAGATCTTGTTGTCGGCCGGAGCAGATCCTAATTCGTTTGATGTCGATGGGCTTCGACCAGCCGATGTGATTGTTGTGCCGCCTCGGCTTTTGGAAGCCGAGGTTGCTCTTGAGGAACTACTTGGGGGTTCAAGGGCCAAGGCTGCTGGAGAAGTTTATAATGATCATGCTCTTCCTGTTATGACGAGCAAGGTGTTTACGAACTCCCCACCATTGTCGTTGTCCCCAGAGGATGGCGGGTCGCCATCGTCGAACTCGACTTCCTCTCCGATGACCGTCAAATTTCCCGAGCTTCAGACTTTGATTTCCGTACCAGAGAAGAAAGAGTACCCGATCGACCCTTCCCTTCCTGACATTAAGAACAGTATCTACTCTTCGGATGAGTTCCGGATGTTTTCTTTTAAGGTTCGGCCGTGTTCCCGGGCTTATTCCCATGACTGGACCGAGTGCCCTTTCGTTCATCCAGGGGAGAATGCTAGGAGGCGCGATCCGAGAAAGTATCACTATAGCTGCGTCCCTTGCCCTGACTTCCGAAAGGGGGCGTGTCGTAGGGGAGACTTGTGTGAGTACGCGCACGGGGTGTTTGAGTGCTGGCTCCACCCGGCGCAGTACCGCACGAGGCTATGCAAGGATGGGATGAGCTGTAACCGGAGGGTTTGCTTCTTTGCTCACACGAATGAGGAGCTCCGCCCTCTCTACATGTCCACTGGATCAGCCGTGCCTTCTCCTAGATCATCGGCCTCTGCTGCAATGGAAATGGCCATGGCTATGGGACTCATGCCGGGTTCTCCGTCATCTGCTTCGGCTGCCGCTGCCATGTCTCCCTTTTCATCACCCATGTCACCATCTAACGGGCTTTCACACTCTGTGCTTAACTGGCCGCAGCCGAACGTGCCAACACTACATCTGCCAGGAAGCAATCTCCAGTCCAGTAGGCTGCGCTCGTCTCTTAGTGCAAGAGACATGCCGGTGGATAACTACTCTATGATGCAAGACTTTGAGGCCCAGCAGCTGATCAATGATTTGTGCCTGACCCGCCTGGGTACTCCTTCGGCTGGGAATCGATCTGCCCGTTCTAAGACACTGACTCCATCGAACCTTGAGGATTTGTTCACTGCTGAGATCTTCTCATCTCCAATGTACAATTCAGAGCAGGGGGCTATGTTCTCTCCGTCGCACAAGACTGCGTTTCTGAACCAGTTTCAGCAGCAGCAGCAGAGTCTGCTCTCGCCAATCAATACCAGCGTATTCTCTCCCAATGCCGTAGATCCCCAGCAGCTGTCTGGGCATAATACACTCCTGCAGGCTTCCCTTGCAATCTCTTCACCGGGTCGCATGTCACCCAGGGGCATAGAACCAATCTCCCCAATGAGTTCAAGGATGGCTGCCATTGCTCAACGGGAGCAGCAGCAGTCTCTTCGTAGCCTGAGCTCCCGTGATCTGGGATCCGGTAGGTCTGCCATAGCTGATTCGTCCTTGAGCTCTTCGTTGTCCAAGTGGGGGTCACCATCTGGAGCGGCTGATTGGGGTGTGAATGGTGAAGAGCTGGGTCGTCTTAGGCGATCATCTTCCTTTGAGCTGAGATCCACTGGTGAGGAGCCCGACCTGTCCTGGGTTCATTATCTGGTGAAGGAATCCCCACCAGAGAAACTCGTGACTGCCACAACTTCAGCATCGGCAGTGGGAGGGACAAGTCCTCTGGGAACTGCAACATTGGCAACCCCTGCTGGTGGTGAACGTCGGAGTTCAACCGCTCCGATGGATGGTAATGATCAGGCTGCTGCCCTTGGTGCTTGGCTGGAACAGATGCAGCTGGATCAGATAGTAGCTTAGTGAAAATTCTAAATTCTACTTAATTTCTTTTGGAGCGGGCATGAGTAGCTTCAAATGACTCTTTAGTAAATAGTATTTTTTTTTTTGGTTAGTTGGAGGGTGGCATCAAGAATGGGTGAAGAGGGGAGGTCGATTTCAAGATTCATTTTCTTTAAAAAGTATTTATTTTTACTTCAACCGGAGTTAAGATAGGTAACATGGAGGGAGTTTATCTATGGGTAATGCAAGGCCTACCCAGGTAAATTGCTCCCCCGATATCTTTGATTTTGTATGTACCTTTGTCCTTAAATCTCTAAAGACAAGACTATGTCTCTTTGCATTGAAACTTGTCTAGCCTTTATTTTGTCAACTATGATATTATTTTTATGCTGTTAAACTTAATCTGGCTAAAGGATGGAAAAAACCAGGAGATGTCTGTTCTTCTTCCTTGGTCATTTGTATCTTGCAATGATGATGATGATGATGAATAGCCAGTATCATTCTGAATTGTCTCAGTTGGGCCTTCGAAAATATTGTCGTCGTCTGAGTTTCTACTGACAATTACATAGAACATAAGGATTGTGTATCATCACGTAAGGGTTGTGTATCATGTAATGTTGAATTCATTGTTAATGCTATTATTTCAGAAGTCATTGTCCATAAGTAGTTTGTCTGTTTGATTCTTTTATTTCAATTATCTATAAGTTTGCATGTGGTAATATTGTTGTTGTCAGAACTCATGATTCTTTTATTTCGGATTTCCGACTTCCCTTCAGTTGTATATATAACGATATTTCTCTGGGGGTTCATATTTATGGGGGAATGGTCAGCTGTGAGGTGGTTGGGATATTATTTAGTGTAGTATTTGAAGGGAAGTCTAGGACCACCTAACCTCACCAAGGATTTGGGAGTGTTTGCTTAAGATAACTATCATAACTTTGATTACATCTAACCAGCATGGCGTCAGAGTATTTTCTTTTAACAAAATGCTCTGATTAGTTTGGTTTGTTGATTTGTTGGCAGCAGTGAAGTTTAGGTCTTCTATCTCTTTCAGGTTTTGTATAAAATTAAATGTTTGGACATCTCAAAGTGTGACTTCCAATTAGAATTAGGTTTGTATGTGAAGCTAATAGGGATTTGGTCAAATAATTGTTTCCCTTTTGAAAGTAGGATCACCCATATGTATTTATCCTTTTTTTAGTAAAAAAAGGGACAGCTTCTCAAGGTTTCCCTTTGTTTTTTGATACTATACCCACCTTTGGTTGACGCACAGTTGTATTTATTTATGATAATTTGGTGTAGTTGTTAATCTATTAATCTAATGAACCTTGCACAAATATAGTGACATGATTTATAGAGCTAGATAGTAGTGTTAGGTCTAGTTTGGATTGCACTTACACTTCATTCTGTTTGCTCAAATGTACATTCTCAAAATTGATCGTTCTGTTAGCGTTTCTGCTAGCGTTTCGGAAACGTCCATTTTGTCTATTTGAGCTCCGAAATGAGTAGAAAGCTTGAAAAAAAAAACATATGAAAAATGTTTGGCCTCCACCTTGCATTTGGTCCCACCAGATGGGAGTCCCGGTTGAAACTAGCCCTTAGTTTGAACTTGAAATCTTTGCACTGTTACAAACAAGTGCTACGATGGTGCCCTGCATTTATTTTGATTTAAACTGCTTGGCTTTAGTGTTGGGAAGGGTTCTTCACTGACCATAGGTTCCTCTTGTGGATTGTGACTTGGATTGGATTGGTGTCTTGGGGATAAAATCTCTCTGAATTTATTCTCTTGTTGATCTTTATCTGGGAATTTCTTCTGGATAACATACGAACATATTCCTTCACATTTGGCTGGGGAAATATGATATGCTTGTGTCAAGCTCAAAATTAGGTATAACCTAAAGGCGGTCCTGATCTTGCAGATCCTGAGAAATGTCAGCATCATAGATGATATCTTGTCATCGTAGAATATGACCGCGGTCTTTGCAGGCTGTTGATTCTGATTCAACTTGGTAATGTAGATCACGGAGAAATGGGAAATAGACATTTCAAACGCTATTTATTTGCAAATTCTAATCAAACTTTTGAACAAGTCTGAAATTTGGATTCCCCAGAAGGCTAATGAACAGAGTATGTAGGTTCTCATTCTGATGTGTGTGTGTGTGTGTGTTTGATGTCTCTGTTACATATGGTGGTGGTTGCTGCTTAGGGTTGTTGGCTATGATGGGCAAGAGCATTATTTGCTTTCTGAGTATTATGGTTACTTCCTGCTAGGGAAATTTGGGGGCAATGTCACAGCATCAGTCTTCTAGGTTCCTTCCTTTGAAATGAATGTGTGGGAGCCTGGATTCCATCTTTAGGACAGTTCCTGTGGCAATCTTAGGTAGGCAGAGTCCCTTCATGGGTTCTGGGACCTTCAACTGAGATGGGCATGGTCCAGTTGGTTGGATAGCTAAGACTCCCTTAAATTTTGCATTGAATGAACCGATGGGAAAATAAGAACAGTAGAGAATCTGTCAGGGGTCTTTACTGTACACTTCCCCTGGTTTTTAGGATTGCTGTTGAGCAGCAGCTGTCTGTGTTTTCAAAAGTTGTTACAAAATGTTCCAAAATTAGTTTTTTTTTTCTATTGTTTTTTTTTTCTTTTTTCTTTTTTTCTGATAAGCTGCTGTTACCAAACAATTTTAAAGATTGTTTTTCAAAAAAAAAAAAAAACAAAAGTACCACGGTAGACAACGAAAGGTTCCTCTCATTTTTCTTTGGGTTTCTTCTAAAAGCATGGAGGAGATTTTGAAAAGCTATTTTAGCTCATCATGTGTTTTATGCGTTCTTTTGTGCATATACCCTTCGGCCTGGTTTGGTTCACAGAAAGGGAAGGAAAGTAAATCAATTTTTTGGTATTTTCTTTCCTATGAGAAATTGTAATTTCTATCGATTTTTTTTTTCCGGTGTTTGAAAATGTCAAAGAAATTGGAAGAATTTTTTTTTACTTAAATGCGGAAAAGTGAATCCTTGGATGGGTGGAAAGAACAACTTTTCTACTTATTTTCTTTTCCATTGAATCACTTTTCTTTCCTTTCCCATTAATTTGGTATCCAAACATAGAAAATGATTGAATTTTCTTTTCCAACTCCATGATTCTGTGAACCAAACGGAGTCTTAAGGTTTTTTTATTTTTTTAATGAAATTCCATCTACCTTTCTTAACTAAACATCAAACCCATCCTAATTAGTTGGTTTGCTGAGATTTCCATGTAGAGGGTCCTTGTGATCACATGTAGATTGGGGAATCGTTCCTTCCTTCTCCATCCATGTATAGAAGTTGTCACGAAGTCTGGTGTATAACAGCTTCACAGTTCAAACTGCAAGTGTTAATTGAAGTAATCTGAGAATAATTTTCTGTTAGTATTCCTTAAGAATAGTTCTGCCTACCTATTGCTGCAATATAGGAAGCAGTTATTACTTTATGTTTCGACTCATTGTATTATTTATACGAGTTGATTCTAATAAAATGGAAGAAGAGTTCATCCAATTATCAATCTCTTTATGGTATCAAAGCAGCTCCCCTCTCTCTCTGCTGCTGAATATATTCTTTTTTTCTTTCTTTTCTCTCCCTTCCCATCCCGTGATGATTACTCCAAACGGTCCGCTCATTCTCCCCACCACCAATGAATCTCTACTCCTCTCATTTAACAAAGCTGAACGAGCTCCTCTCAAACTTACACCATCGAACTATCTCTTATGGAAAATTCAATTTGAAACACTTTTCTTTGGCTATGATCTTCTTGGATACATTGATGGATCCAAACCATGTCCACCCAAAACTCTGACTACAAACAATGTTGCCACACCAAATCTTGCCTACACCCTCTGGACTCGCCAAGGTAAATTAATCCTCAATGCTCTGATTGGTTCTCTCTCACCAACAATCATTTCCTTTTTCGCTCGTGCTAATACCTCCCGAGAAGCATGCACTATTCTAGCAAACACGTATGCCAAGCCATCCCGTGGTCGCATCAAACAAGTCAAGAACCTTATAAAAAATCCCACTAAAGGTACTATGACAGTCACTGATTTTCTTCACTATGTCAAAGCTCGCGCAGATGAACTGGCCATACTAGGCGCCTCAATGGAGGAAGAAGATCTAACAGAGAAGATCTTGGATGGACTAGGTGATGACTACAAAGAGCTTGTTCGTGCTGTTCAAGCCTGTGATACCTCCATAACATTTGACGAACTTCATGATAAACTCTTATCCTTTGAAGCCTCTCTCTCAGCCAACACCAAATCTGAGGTACATCTTCCTATTATTGCCAATCCTACAAACGTGACCACTCCTATGAACACCAATTGACGGCCACATAGGACAAACACCAACTGGCGTCCCAACCACTCACACTCCACCGGTAATGTAAACCCCCATATTTTTTTAGAAATTAAAAAAAAAAAATCGAAATTTTTCTGGAATTTTTAACTAATTAAAATAAATATTTTTTTGTATTAAATAATTATTTTGATTTTATTAAATATTAAAATATTATAAAGGTAATATTTTTGGGTGTAAAATAAAATATTAGACATAGGATAATTTTTCTGGAATTTATTGGACCGCAGAACTATTTTTTAAAGATCTAAAAATTAATGTTTTAAATAAACCAGATTGAACCCAAGATAAACCATCATGAACCAAACCGGGTTGACCATGAACCGAACCGAACCCTGACTCAGACCCAAACCCTAATTTAAACCCTAACGGGTCGGATTCTGACCCGACCCGCCTACCCGAAACCCGTACCCAAACCCATTACCTATCGGATCGGGTTGGATCCGAATCCAACACCCGACCCACTACCCGAAACCCGCCTGCTACAGTAACCTAACCCTAACTCTCGATTTTTCTCCGTCCGTTCGACTTCCCCGACCGCCGTGATCCCCGCAGCCGTTCACCGTCGCCACCGCCATCTCCTCCTCTCCCCGCCCAACGACCGTCTCCTCATCTCCGTCCCGCCTGCTCGCCTCCCTGTAACCGCCGCCGGCTCCCCTATATAAACCAACCCCCAGCCGGACTCCTCTCCACCACCACCGCCTTCCCTCCGCCCGAGTCCCTCCGGCCGCCTCTTCGAGCCCGACCCCCCAGCCGACCCATCTCCAACAAACCACCACCACATCCACCGCCCCTTTCCGCTAACTCCGGTCACCCCAATACGACAAATCCCCACCATTGTCACCATCATCCACCATCGCCACCAACCGATCCCGACTCCTCCGGCGGCCCCGAGCTCCTCCAGCACCGCCGCAGCTACCCCGACGACGTCTCCGCCCAGAACCCCGACAGCCCTGAAGACTAGCAGCAGCGGACACCCTCCCCCAGCAGCCGCTCAATGCCGCCACCGCCGACCGAGCGTGGCCGCGCCACCTCGCGAACATATTGTTCAGTCGTCTCCGACACCCTGTTTAGGTAAATTTTTTTCTCTCCTCGCTGCCTCGTTTTCTGAATAGTCTGTTGCGACGCGTAGACCTCGTGACCCTCTCGAAACCCGTACAATTAGTTCGGGGTATCGCGTCCTGTGTCGGTCACAAACAGCGACGCAAAAACAGGAAAATATTCCCAATTTCTGAAAATTCAGAATTTGTTCCGAACTTCCCAGTTCGCAACCGTTTTGCGACTAACTTGTTAAATGTTTTCAAAATTGGCTTGAACAATTATTGAGACCATATGACCAAGTTTTAAACCCTGTTTTTAGTTTATTTTATTAGCTATAGCTTGTAATATTTTTGAGGGTAAAAATGACTAAAAACTTGGTTATTCAAAAAACTAATTTTCTCGGAACTGGGTGCGCTCCGCTAAACGAGACGACTTGGTCCTGTACAGACTTTACCGAAAGGTGTGTGCTGTCAATATGGACGTGTGAGATTTCGCTGAAGTTGATTTGGATGTGCGTGCACATCGGAATCAACGCGTATCCGTCGACAACGCCCCATATCGGTCCTGTTCTAAAAACTCATTGTAACTTCGTATGTGCTCGTCGTTTCGAAATGAAACTTGCGCCATCGGACTCATAGCAATACGCTGGTCCTGTGACCCAAGTTTGGTTCGATTCTGAGAACGTTGACAAAATCCCGTATCGTAGGCCCTACGGCTCTACTTGACGGACGATTTTGTGATCGGCTCATCGGAATTCAGTTCTGGACATTCCGTTGGGTTCGTATCGTCGTTCTGGACTTGTAGACACTAAGTTTGATGAATTTGGAGAACATTATCTCTGGCACATTTTTCGGTGCGAAGCTGGCCACATGTGGACCCCGCTTTGACCAGAAACTGTCACTTTTGCTCCTGTGTCCAAATTGGACTTATGGATAGGCAATTCTAGCTATTTGATATCTTCTGAACCTGATGGTAACGTTTATTTCAGCAACCGGAGGAGTACCTGCAGATACCGCTGATACCAGAGCAGCAGTTGGTATTCAAACCCAGGCAAATGTACCTTGCCATACTTGCAACACTTGTTTTATATTATTTCCTTGATTATTTATATGATATGTATGTTCAACCTAGGACCGTGTGACATTACTTAACGTCCGAATAATATTCGGGTGTCAACGCCGTACGCGAAGTTGTGTAACGTCACCTAGAGATGGATATCGAGATCCTATACATATCTTCGTGCTTGCATTATCAAGTACGTCATACCACAGGACACCTGACACTATTCATGAGACATAATCTTTCTGAGATATTTATGGTGATTCTGTATAGGTTATATGATTCGTGACATAGATATTGCATATACTTAGCTATCATTATGACTTGCTGCATTAGATATGATCTTGCGTGTCATGGACATGAGACGTGTGATTACATTGGGTGGGGAGAGACTTACCATACTAAAGGCTGATTATATTATATATATATATTACATTACTGGAGGTGCCTTAGACTCTGACACAGAGCTTTGGCACATTTACTGGCCCTTCGAGAAAATGCTGCTATGGGTTTCCCCAACACAGAGCCTATAGTAGTCTCAGCCTGAGTATGATTCATGCTCTCATATTGCATATCACTTAGCCGGTTATATAGTTTACCCTATTGATTCATTTATTATTGCACTTGCATTTATTTTTGGCTAGAGTTATTCTTGTACCTTGCTATGTCCTCTGAGGACCTGGAATCCGGATTATGTCCCCAGGTTTAGCAGAGGAGATCTACCCCGAGGTGTACGGGACAGGAGCAGTCTTCGGAGCAGTACCAGAACCCGAGGACGAGGTGATCGCTGAGGATTTCTCCTGAGTACCTGCTTATTTTACACTCAGTCTTTGCTATTATTAGACTCTTTTATTTCTTGTTTAATGAACTATTGTATCAGTCTTATCATCGGATTGTTCCCCGATATATATTTTATTGAGACTTGATGTTGATTTATATTTCATATTAATGTATTCATTTCTGTGGATGAGATTAGTATATTAGACCCTTACTGTTGTTTTACAGCTTAAGTACACCATGATGGGTCCATTAAATTGGGTTTGTCCATCGGTGTGTGCTGCTAGCCATTGCCACGTGTCTAGTCCCTCAATATTTTGGGACTGGGGCGTGACAGGTAACACAGGCTGGCGTCCACCTGCAACCTACTCTGGCTGTCCTCCTATGGCCACCAACTCAGGTACTCCAGCTCGCAACAATCGTCCTTCGCCCTGTCCATACCAGGGATTTTGCCAAATTTGGGGCATTCAAGGTCACACCGTCAAGCATTGTCCATCCTTTCAGCTCACTACTAAAATACAGAGAATAGCGACGTCCATATCCGTCGCCAAAATGTTGTTGTTCACTATAGCGACTACCCGACGACGATATTTAGACAAAAAACGTCCGTCGATAAATACCACGTCGCTAAAAATACCCGTCGTCAATCAGTCAATTCCTCAACGATTAACTGGTGTAATGGCGACGTTTCATTGACGTATAGGCGACATTTAAGCGACGGATTTATTTGGCGGCGTTTTAGCGATGGGTGAGCGACAACATTAGCGTCAACATTAGCGTTGTTTATCGACTACCTGGCGACATTAATTAAGTTTCCGATACTGAAGAAAAAGTCTGATACACAAGTTGGCGACGGAATAACGATATTACTTTTTGTTAGAAAGAAGTTGCCTTTCTGTCGTTGTATGTCGGTAATCCGTCGCCCAAGTATGAAAATTTTATTGACGACGATTTTATCCGTCGCTAAATAGTCACAAGTACGTCGCGGGTAGGGGCTAAGACGATGGATATCCGTCGCTAATATGCATATAATTGCAAAAAGAAACTTTTTAATACAGATATCCCAACATATATGATTTATATAAAATCTGTTAAGCAATATCAATATATCAACCACCCAGCGCAACTCGTTTTAGAATTTCCGTCCAATCGGAACTTTAACAGCACAAATACACGCTGGAAACACACACGAGACATAGTTCAGAAAAGACATAATTAACATAATAAAATTAATCGCATACATGTCCAAATATAAGTCCACGAGTACTGCAACACAAATAAACAATACACACGAGACATAATTCAAAGAAGACATAATTCAGAGAAGACGCCGGCGGTGGAGGTCTCGGGTATACCAACACCTGCGTCGCCAAGGAGCCGGTGTCGTAGTCACGTCCGCCCTTCCCTCTTCCACCAACGGCCTGTATAAAAAGGTCGTTCGTTCGAGCGGCCATGGAAGAGGACGTGGTGGTGGGCGAAGACTCAGCGACACTCTCTTCCACCCCATCCTGAGTGGCCTGAGTGACGCTCTCAGTCTGCAGAGACTGGAACGCAGCCTATCCAATGACCCGTGTTTAATTTCCTAATGAACTTCTAACTTGTAATATATATACTAATACCTCATATATACTCAAAAACATCGGCAAAGCTGATACTAGAGGGATCTCCCCCCTCATTCGCCAGCTTCTCCACTTGTATACGAAACATTAAGGAAACATATTAGCTTGATAATTAATGTTATTGAACTATATAATGAAAAAAATTAAGTACTTCGAGTTATCTTACCAAGTTTCGATAGTGCATAGCGATGGGGATCGATCCACCAGTATGGAGACCCGCACGAGATCGCGCCTTCTTCCTTTGCTCGGACCTCTTCTTGAACTCAGGAGTATCGAGCTCCTTCTACATCTTCTCCCCAAAATTAATACGGATCCAGGGCCACCAGTAGATTTTCTGACATACAAATTCAATTAACAATTAATATAAATAGATAAATAATAATTAATAAATAGAATAACAAAAAATATCAAATATACATTCATCTGGTCAAGCCATATATATTGCATGTCGGACGACACATCGAGAATCTAAGGTAGGGGCCGTGGTAGTTCCCCCTAATGATTTCCTCTAGTGCTCGAGTAGCACTGTAGGAAAAAAACCTACAAAAAAATAACAACAAATTTCTTAGTTGAATAAATAAATAAAATATATAAAATTAACTGCATCAGATGAAACATATAAAATTACTCACAGCTCTGTGAAGTGTTGACTCTTTTAACTTTAATAAATAATTTAAATGAGTACATAGATGCAAGGATATATTTAAAAAAAAAATCACGATGAAGCTCAACTGTTCTCTTTATATAGTAGTGTAGATTATGGATATAGATTATAGATACAATAGTATATATTTTGGGACGTGAGATATATAGTGTACTTTCAATATAATTGGTGAGAGGAGGAGGGAGAGACTATCTTTGTATCTTGTACTAGCTACCCATTGGATTTTTTTGAAGGACTCGTTTATTATGTACTCTTAATTTCATTAATCACTCATTAATGAAACACAGGAGAATAAATCTTGAGTTTCTAGTAGTCCGTCAATACTTCACAGAGACTCTTCATCTTCTCTAGCCACTTGCTTTATTGGCACAGAGAATAGAACTATATATATACCTATATACAATTTTCTAACATGCTCAGCTGAAACAGAAGAGAGAGCGAGAGATATGTTGGTGTTTTTGCCTTTAGACTAGAAAGATAGTCCCACATTAGCTACACCACCAAGTGGGGATCTCAATATAATATTTTTTATGTGTTGAGGTGCACATGGGGTGTGGTGGGGCACATGGGTGTCATGTGGGGATATTTTTCTAGAAGTAAAAATGATTAACTCCTCAAGTAAGCATTTATGCTTTTTGTCATGCTCATGGAAAAATTCCCGGAGTATGCGACAAATAGCAGAAAATAGAGAAACAGGTGAAACATAGCTTCACATCAAATTGGGACATGAATCCGGATATCGATGGCTCAGAACACTACCCAAAATTTATTTTAGCATACATTAGTGAGAATCATCTAAGATCTGTACATCAGTGTAGTATATGTTCTTAGCAAATGTAGTATCTGAAGGATATAACAGAATTCAGATGAACCCATATAATGTAATGCTAAGACATCAGCTCACACTATAAAATATAGTGATGGGTTGTGGTATCATCATTGCCGAGGGGAGGGACATATTAAGAGGAGAATCATGTGATGAATGGCGTATGTGAGGTACATATTTCGGGGATGGACATGTCATCTCTAAGGTTATTCTGCTTCTTATTGAAGTCGGCACCCAAAGTCGTAAAGATCAATTATAATGTGTATGCTTTCAAGCATACCAAAGTATCTGTCGCGTATCACCGCCCAACACAACCCATGTCAAAAGAATTGACATAGAAGGCTAAATATCGTTAACTGTTACACAAACTTCAACATCAAATAGGATGCCAAAACACTCAGGTCGGGTAGTGCTTTCTCAAGTTTTAATGGTTGAATCGATAGGGTTGAATATCCCAATTAGTTTTAGCTGAACTATAATTTTCTTATTCCCCAAGTTCCTAGAATGCATGTATCAGTGTTCTAAATGGTGCTCGCCTCGGGCGCCTAGGCGGTAGGCGGTCTCTCTCTGTACCGCTTTTGCCGTTGACGCCTTAGCGATGGAGTAGAGGGCCAGCGGAGGTTTGGCGACATGGACAGAGGTGAGTACGTGGCGCGCGATATACTCTAATTCAAATTCTGTAGTAGAATGAGTTAGGCGGCGGTATAAAGCAAACGTCTAGACGAAGCAATACCTGACCAGATATTTTGTCAAAATACTTTTGCAAGCATTATGGGCCTATGAGTCACTTTTACATGACTTAAACTTCATAAATCTTTGTTGTACAACTTATCTATGCATAAAAACTCTTAAAATATGCATATTACGCAAAAACAGTGATAAAATAGTAAAAAAATATCCAAAATGTATCAAACGCCTAGGCGATAGGTGGACCATTTTCGCCGTGAACCCGCCTACCGCCGTTTAGAACATTGGCATGTATACAAGTATCCTTGGAGTTCTACGACAAATACGATGACAAAGTTTCCGATCATGTAGTTCTTTGCTAATCCAATTCAAATTGACATTAAGCTAAGTTGGATTTAATGGCACAAAAATTATCACAAAAATTTGTCATCCCAAATGTCATCCCCAAACAGACAATGAGCTATGGTCAGATCCAATTCAAACAGACATTTGTCCTCCCTAAATATTGAGCAATAGCAAGAAATCAATACTTAAATTCCCAAATGTCAACAACAACAGATATTGAGAGATCAAAAAATCCAGAACTTAGAGTGGGAACAGGCACAGTGGAGGTGGGGGGACGACGGAGGAGGAGGGGGGACGACGGAGGGTCCGAGAGGGGGAACAGGCACGGAGGAGGAGGGGGAACGACTGAGGAGCCGAGAGGAGTTGGTGTCATGCCCTGATCTCCCGCAAGAATCGACCGTTCCCGCTGGGCGCAAATCACCTCGTCAGCGCTCCCGCGGGACGATCGTTCCCATCTAGACGTGATGCTGCAAGAGCATAAGTTGCGCCCGTGAAAGGCCATATTATGAACAAGCGGTAAAATAACTAAGCCACAGAGTCGCACAGATAGTCCGAAAGAAGCGGAATAAGAAACAAACAGGAGATTGGTAACAAGTTCACAGAGTCGTCAATAGCGGAAACAGTGAATAACACAAGTATAGAAGTAAAATAAGCACTTTATTGATATTGGACAAGTATTACAAGCGGCGCTAGGCCGAGATTACAAGTTGCTCAAGCCCTCTCTCTCGAAACAATATAAGCGTGCCAAGTGGCTACAATTTGCGGAATGATGCATAGGTAATGTCCAAGATTATGTCTTGTATATGTGCTTTGGTTCCAGACGAAACGTTCCAAGGCTCCAAGAACTTCATGCCTTAGCTCGCACAAATGAGATTTCCATACCGAACGAGGTTCTCCCGTACCCTACAAGCAATCTGGTGGGTTATTAGTACATGAATACACTGGTGGGGAGGCTTCTCGCCCGCTCGATAAATCCAAATAAGTTATAAAGGTTTCGTGCACCATCTATTAAGTTATCTTTCTAGTGTTGCCTTAGTATCAGTTTCATGGCATAATATAAAGTCTAACTCGTGTGGCAGTGCACCGTGCGATACAAGAGTAACATGGCGAGACTTACCAACTTACCGTTTGTCCTTCCCTGTCCAAGGCTGTCACGCCCCAGTCCCAAAATACACGGGACCAGGCCACGTGGCAATGGCCAGCTAATACGACTCCGAAGGATTTTTCAATTTAATGGACCCGACGAAGTGTACTACGTTGTCCTAAAAGTCTAATATGCTAACAAGCAATAGGTAAACAACTAATCTCATCCACAGAAATAATATAATAATAACTGAAGTAAGTGCTGGTAAATGAAATACAAAGAGTCTGAATATCCATAATACATCTGGAATAGTCTGATGGGGACAAACCCACTGAAATACAATAATGGAATACAAGTACGAAAAGTAGTAAGATGACTAGACTAGAGCATCAACTACCTAGATAAAGATACTCTAGCCTAAAGCAGCGATGTACCACAAATCACGAAAACTCCTCTGGAAATGGCTCAAAGTCCTCAGCCACAAATCCGGTCTCCACTCTTGCTCTGTAGATGGTCGGGTATAAGTGCTTGTCCGGATCTGGAAAGGAACCAGGTTCTCAGAGGAACATAACAAGATACAAAAGTACATGCCATAAAGTAAATACTGTGTAAACTCGAGGGTGAACTAACCAGCTAAGTAAAATATACTTGAAGACAATCTTGGTACGTATGGGTAGGTAAAAGGTATAAAGTGTAGCGTCAAGCCAGAGGCTATGTATCTGGCATTAGCTGTAAACTGGATGTCAGAAGTATATACTGACTACATCACCGATCATGATACGTGCAGCTAGTAACCTCTGTCAGATGTATCGACAATCATATACGTCCATAACCGGGTAGCACATATCCCATAACCGGGTAACACATAGCCCATAACCGGATAACACTGAGGCTCACGACCCCGTAGTTTACTCTGAAACTACGGAACCCAAATGTCTATCCCATACGCCTACTAGTTGTCTTTTCTACCCAATGCCAATGTACAAGTCGCGAATACGACGTGGACATCTCGTACTATAATGCAAGTCACTAAAGAAATATACAACTATACTAAATACCGTCACACGTGCTGCTCACACCGATGGCCAGTCAAGTATGAAGCTTGCATCCCTACATTAACTCACTCTATGACGTGCAATGATACATGATAAGGCCCAAGGAGTCATAATGATAACTCCTCAACTTTATGTGCATCCACTAGACACTAGGTCAAACACAGGTCCTAACGTCAACGCCTTCGTCGACAGCACCTGAGTCATTCTCAGACGCACACAGTTATATAATATTAAAGCAATAAACATGCAAACTATAATAATTGAATTTAAACAGTAGAACAAGACAAGATATACTTGCCTGGAACTCCGATGTGAACAAGTAAGGATCCGGAACCCGCAGCCAAGGTAGAACCGTCTTGTGTGTCTATGAATATATAACAATAAATATCAATCACTACATTACACTACGCTAAGCATGCACAAGAGTACAACCTACATACTAGTACCAAGTAATTGGAGTCTAGAACACATATGGGTTCTTACTAGGTAGGTGGACTAGGTTCGACTAAGCAAGCATCAAGAAAGAGTGTACTCAATAGGTCCTCTACGAATACAATATCCACACACACACACACACACACACACACACACACACACACATATATATATATATATATATATATATATATATATATATATATATATATATATATATATATATATATTCACAGCTCTAGTAAACATGGTGGTTATATTGCTTCTCAACATAGGAATGCTAGGTATTCTATTCCTAAGGTTTTCATATACAAGGGTGGCACAACTTAGTGTAAAGTTATTACCGTTATTCACTAATGTTCATGAAGCTAGGTTAGGTTCCATCTATGATCATAAACAACCCTACTCATATACAATAATTCTCCTAAATACTAATTAAAAGTTCTTCCCTAGTTCACATATAAACTCACCAAATCTAAGCTCCATAACTCATGTACAACCTACATTCATTAATATCTATGCTCAAAAGTAAGTGTGTGTGTATATATATATATATATATATATATATATATATATATATATATATATATATATATAGACTAATTACTTATCAAGATGGATTTATACATGGATAACAAGTGCAAATCTAGGGTTAACATTAGGTTAATGGGTGATTAACAAGGCTATTAATGGGTTTAGCAAATAGAAGAACATAACAAAGAAGAAGGAGAGGAAGGTGATGAAGGAGTTATGTGTATACCAATTGAATGAAGGAGTTCTCGGGTGCAGCAGGGGTACTCCGGCCGGGGGTGTGCTCCGATGGCTTGGGGTGCTCTGGCGGCCTGGCAAGGCAGCAGCAACTAAAGCCGCAGCAGCAACATACGCAGTCGCAGCAGTTAGAGCAACTGCAGCAACAGTTATAATGGTGGAGGAGGTGATGGCTGATGGTGATGACGGCGGTGGTCGTGGGGGTGATGGTGGTGGTCGGAGTGGAAGAGGAGGTCAAAAAGGTGAAGGTGATGATGGTGTCATTGGCTGCTTTGGGGGGAAAGAGAAGGTGATGGTGGTGATGATGGTGGTGGTGACGACTGTCAGTGGTGGTCGTGGTGTGGTGGTGGCAGAGATGATGGTGGTAGTGATGGTTGTCAGTAGTGGTGGTCGTGGAGATGATGGTGGTGGTGACGGCTGTCAGTGGTGGTCGTGGTGTGGTGGTGGTTAACGGTGGTGGTGGTGGTGGTGATGGCTGTCGTTGGTGGTGGTCATGGAGATGATGGTGGTGGTGATGATTGTCAGTGGTGATGGTGGTGATGTTGGCTTATGGTGGTGGTGGTGGTGAGGGTGATATTTTCGGGTTGGGAGAGAGGAGGAGAATGGTGATGGCGAGGGTGGGGGTTTTATGAAGGAGGAGAGGAAGGAGGTGTAATGAAATGAGAGAGAGATAATATATTTAATAAAAAAGGAGGGGCATTGGGATTAGGGCCGACTGCCATGGGGTTTCTAGGGGTGTGTGCATTGGTTGTTGGAGAGAAAAAAGGGGTGTTGATTGGTTTAAATTTGAATGGAGGGTTGTGATGATGTGTAGGTGTATTTTGGTATGTAGTACCATGCAAAAAGGGAGAGGGGGAGTACCAAGACCGGTCAAGCCTCACCAAAATAGGGTTTCTTTATTTGCTCCAACCAATAGGAGGTGGACACATGGTTAGCTATTTGAACAAAAGTCTCAAATAGTTTAGGACTTGCATAAAGAAGAGAAATTGGATTGGATGTGGGAAAAATCCATGTTTGGTGTGTTGTAGTAGGGGAAATTTGTGTGTGGTATTTTGTATGAGCCATGAGGATGTGAGTGTAGATTTGGGTTGGGATTTGGCCTAGTTTTGGGCTAGGTTGAGTCGGTTGCTCCCAATTAAATATAAATCGTGTCCTAGGTGTTCTTTAATAAATTGGAAGCGTATGGGATCTCAATTGGGAGTGACACAAGGGACATTGACATAGTGGGCTCGGAATAGGTTAATATCATATATTGGGTTGCATAAAATGGGTCGAGGTTGTGTCTCCAATTTTGATTGGAATGGACATATGTGCAAAGTGTAGGTTTAAAATTAGATAATTATGACGAATATTGTGCAATTAAAATGAAGCACAAGAGAGAATATTTATGAGTTACACAAATGTCAGAATGGAATACTAGCACGTCTAGGACAATGGTGTAAAATTTGTTTGAAGGCAAAAGCTAGAGTAGCGCTCCAAACATTGAAGCAACGGTAAGGTACACCAAGTGAATTAAATTAAAAGAGGCAAATTAATAACTCCATTAACTAATTCAAAATAACTCTAAATGAATCCTAATCCTAGATTTGGTTCAGGGGGTTTACAAAGGCAAACCAATTTAAACCAAGAACGAGCATAAATAATGAAATCCATGGGAAATGGCATAAGCAATTACAAGTGTCACGAGCGACGTTCTATTTCAGGTGCACGAGTTACACGGATACTCATGTGTGTTGCAGAAGATATTCAAGTGTACAAATATGTACAAGTGTCTTTATACTCATATATGTTTAAGTATTCCAAATTACTATGCACGATGTAATGACTCGCACGCGGATTGTCGCTAAGTGAGGATAACTTATCTATATGAACAGGAGGTCACTGGCTTAGCCATTAAGGACCGATTTATAGTCTCGTGACAGAATAGGGTGCAACATTTGATACAAGACAAGCAATTCAAGGAGAACAGGTGATACAGAAGAGCCATTGAACGCCATCCCGCCCATTATGCGACTATCATGGGTAGATGTAAACTCCCTCGACCAGATTTTAGCTTAGATAGAGAAATTAGGATTTATTTTAACAATTTAGGAATTAATTACAGTATTTTAAATTATTTAAGCAATATCTTCTTTTGCTTAGTGTACCTGACCATCACATCAATATTTAGAGCATTACACTGACTGTTACCCCCAAACAAAGTTCACATACCTCTCCTAGACATGCCAGTCTACTATTCTAAACTTTGTGTAACTCACAAATACTCTGGCATGAGTCTCGTTGTAGTCGCACAAATATTGTTGCAAACGTCCGTATTAATTTTTAATTAATTTCCAAACCTGTACCCTTGTCCGTTCCAATCAAAATTAGAGGCCCAACAGGAACCTATTTTGTCCAAACTAAATTACGTTATTATTCTATTTTGAGTATACTACGTCTAGTATACTTGTACTTCACTAAATTCTGACCCTGCATATTTTTAAATAATTTGTAAACACCGTGCGTATTAATTTCCAATTTAATTAATACGGTGACCAGCATCGCCCAAAACTAGACCCAGCTCCTACCCAGACTCACCCTCACACCCTCAAAACCCTTACTGAACACCCCCCTCTTTTTAGTGTATTACATTGCCCTCAGGAATGAGGTATTTTTCTCAAACAAATTCGCAATTGCGTAAATTCCCAATTTATTAGAGCTCTTGTGCAAATTATGAAATTCCAGGGTTTTATCTGCAAAATGGGCTGTGTGAGGTGTCCACCTCCCATTGGAGGGTGATTCTCCACCCTCCATTCCAAAATAGGTCCCAATTCAATCCATTTACATGCATTTATGTGGCCTACCATATCCATGGGTGTTCACACAAGTAATTACCAAAATGCCCTTAACCCTAACCCCTTTCAAAACCTAATAAATACCCCCCTCTCACCCGACTTCACCCTCACTCACCCTCAGCCACCCCCCACCTCCGACCACTTCCCCCCTGCTCGACCCTCCCTCAGCCTTTCCCTGGCCACCGCACTACGTTACTGTGTCGAACGAGCCTGCAACTTAGGATTAATGTGAATAAGATCTCAATCCATAACCGATTTTAAAACTCCTCTTGTATTCGATTGTCGCCCTTGGACTTCATTACTGTATTCGTTCATTTATCGCCGACATCGTTATTATTGTTTCTCATCTTCTTTATTTTGGGAAGATGAATGCTCGCGTACGGTGATTTCCTTCAGGAACAGATCCTCGTCAAGACGAAGATGGCATAGTTGATAAGATATTTTGAGTAGATGGTTTTATTAGATGGTTAACCATGGTAGAGAAGAATCGATAAGTTCTTTCTTGTTACTAGAGATAGTATAGATTGTTGGCATAAGAATTAGACATATAAGTAGAGACTTATAAACTAGACCCTTACTTAAGATAGTCGTCACCTGTCAGTATTAGAAGCTAGAAGGGTTATTTAATTCTAAGATGCTGGAATAAATTAAGAGAGACATAACTTGATATTAAGGTTAGTCGTAGCCCCATGACAACGATACGAGGAAGTAGGTATAGTCTTATAGTAGTGATACAAGGAATGACCTGATGAACTAGGCAAGACAAAATCTTAGATTCACCTCTAGAAGAAGATTATTGGATACTAATAAAAATAGGGTATGAGATAGTACCTAGGGTAGCAAACCATAGTGGTTAAACCCCTAGTTACCTGGTGACTTACAGTATCCGACCTAAATTATTTTCCCACCCTCTAGATAATAATCAGGACTAAGCTAAAATAGATAGGTAGATTGCTAGACATTGATTGCTAGGCTCAATATTTGGAAGAAGAGATAGCTGAGTACTACAGGTAGTTTTTAAATTAAATTAGAGGTACTTGACTTATTTGGATTGTCAGTGACTATTAGTCTCGTATTTTCACCTTTGATAATTCGATTAGTTAAGCTCATATCTAGAATAGAACAATTTGATTAAAGGTGAGAGTATCGACAGATGTTAGCTTTGAGTTGGATATCATGAACTACCTATAATGAACGATCAGTTATAAACCTGATGGTACCCATATAGTTTGGATGAAGGGTACGCATGGAGTAAAGTAGGAGAAACCTTAGGTTCGAGGTAAAAAGGGTAGAGTGGCAACAAGATGAGATTCGTGACAAGTACCTGGCCTTGAGTTTCTTTTAAAAATTTAGAGAAGTACCTAAACCAGAAACAAGGACATTAGCTCGAGATGATGACAGACTTTAAAATTGAGCTACAATACCATCCGATAAAAAGCCAATGTAGTAGCTGACGCTCTAAGCAGGAGACCCATGGCATTCTTTCTAATCACCCAACAAGATCTATTGAGAGATCTAGAGCAGTTGGGTATAAAGGTCATTATGTCAGGAGCTGACAGCCAATTGTCAAATTACCCGTTGCAATCAACATTGGTCGAGAGAATCAAGGCTACCCTGCCAACAAATGCCAGGTTCCAGAGACTTCGACAAAGGACCGAGGCCGGAATACAAACATGATTGCACATACACGAAGACGGGACTTTAAGATGTGGACATCGTCTTTATGTCCCGAAGGGAGAACTTCATCAGGAGCTGATATCGGAGGCGCACAGTTCAGCATGCTCTATTTATCCAGGAGGCACAAGATGTACAAAGATCTTAAATGCAGTACCAATAGTAGCATAGAATAAAGAGGGAGATAGTCGCTTCGTGGCAAAGTGCCTGGTGTGTCAGCAAGTCAAGGCTGAGCATCATAGGTCTGCAAGTTTACTTAATCCACTCACGATACCTGAGTGAACATGGAAGTACATCACTATGGACTTCGTTACGGGCTTTCCAAGGAGTCTCAGTATCATAATGCCGTATGGGTGATCATAGATCGACTCACCAAAGCTGCCCACTTTTTACCCTTCAGAGTTGGGCAAGCTACAGAAGTCTTAGCAGATATGTACATGAGGGAGATTGTGCGACTGCATGGAGTGCCAGTTAGCATAGTATCTGACAGGGATACGAGGTTTACCTCTTACTTTTGGCGAAGTATGCAAGAGAGTCTTGGAACCCGCCTAAAGTTTAGCACATCGTATCACCCGCAGACAGATGGACAGTCCGAGCGCACCATTCAGACCCTGGAAGGTATGTTGAGGGCATGCATGCTTGATTTCAGTGAATCATGGGAAGATCATTTGCATTTGGTAGAGTTTTCTTACAACAATAGTTATCAAGCGAGCATTCAGATGGCTCCCTATGAAGCATTGTATGGTAGAAAATATCGTTCCCCAGTATATTGGAGCGATGTCGGCGAAAGGCAGATCCTAGGACCAGAATTGGTCGTTCGTACGGTGGAGAAGGTAAAGAAGATCCAAGGGCACCTGCGAGCAGCGCAGGACAGACAAAAGTACTGGGAAAACGTACATCGACGACCTCTAGAATTCCAAGTTGGAGAGCATGTGTTTTTAAAGATCTCACCTACCCGAGGGACTATCCGGTTTGGAGGAAGAGGAAAACTGAGTCCGAGGTACATCGGACCATTCGATGTGTTGGAACGCATCGAAGAAGTTGCTTACAGACTAGCCTTACCACAAATATTAGAAGGAGTGCATGACGTCTTCCACGTATCTCAACTATGGAGGTACATTCCAGATCTGAGCCATGTGCTTGACCACTCAGAGATCACTGTCGGCCCGAGTTTATCGTACCAGGAGGAACCTGTAGAGATCCTAGACAGAAGCGAGAAGGTATTGCGAGGTCAGACTATCCCTCTAGTTCGTATTGTATGGAGGCATCATGCCCCAGGCGAGTCCACCTGGAAACGAGAGGAGGATATTCGACAACGTTTCCCCCATCTATTCGAAGGCCTGGGTATGTCCTAATATTTTAATCCAATCAATAGTTTTTACTATATGTCTGTTTTAATTTCGAGGACGAAATGCTCTAAGGAGGGTAGATTATAAACTCCCTCGACCAGATTTCATCTTAGATAGAGAAATTAGGATTTATTTTAACAATTTAGGAATTAATTACAGTATTTTAAATTATTTAAGCAATATCTTATATTGCTTAGTGCACCTGACCATCACATCAATATTTAGAGCATTACACTGACTGTTATCCCCAAACAAAGTTCACATACCTCTCCTAGACATGCCAGTCTACTATTCTAAACTTTGTGTAACTCACAAATACTCTGGCATGAGTCTCGTTGTAGTCGCACAAATATCGTTACAAAGGTCCGTATTAATTTTTAATTAATTTTCAAACCTGTACTGTCACGCCCCAGTCCCAAAAACACGTAGGACTAGGACACGTAAGCATGCCAGCCGCATGGATATGGCAACTCCAATATATGGAAACTAAATCCATACGTACGCTGTAATATGAATATCAAATCCACAAGTGGTATAAAATGTAATACAAGTCACAGGGTAAAATCTAAATCTCATCCACCAAAATCATATAGAAATAAATAACCAGTATCTATGAAACTAGATCTCAATAAGAAGTATCTAAGGATGATAGTTGGATGGAAACAAATCCACTACCAACTCGAATATAAGAACAAATACAATATGAGTACAACACAACAACACAATATAAGAATACCAACTATCCATCACAGCTCGAAGAGAAGACATCCTCGGATCACATGTAACCATCCAAATCTGCGCTCCTGCAAATACTCAAGAAAAGATACACCTGGCAGCGGACAAGGTCCTCAGAGGGACGTAACAAGATACAGAAAATACGAGCCAATTTGAATACAGTAAACATGCATATGGTTTGAAAATAAATAAGTACGCTGTACAAGACAATCTATATGAATGCAAATAAGGACAACTTTTTGACGTATGGGCAAGGGTAGGCTACTCGATCTACCTCACAACTCACACACACGTCAATGGACATCAGAAATCGACATACCGCGGGGGTAGCGACCAGCGAGACTCCAGAAATCGACATACCGCGGGGGTAGCGACCAGCGCGACACACGCCCGTAGTGCGAGCTATATACTACGGTTTACCAGAGTGGTTAAAAGCCCATACGCCTAATACTTGTCCTCTATGATACTAAGTGCCATGTGCGTGTCAACATATCTAATACATAGTAATGACTGAAAGAAAACTACACATGCAAGAAATATACAGAATGCAATAAATAAACATAAATATAAATAGCATGCAAAGTACTGTAAACAATTTGGCAAGGTATCTTGCCTGGGGTCCTGCTGCTGGTATGAATCAGAGTCCAAGTCATAGTCCAAATAGCCTATGTATTACAAATTTATCACGTCAAAAGATAATTTATTTTAATTTATTTAATTCTAGAATAATTACTCTAAAATCCTATTTTAATCTTATTATTCTTATTTTTATGTTAATTCCTAAATTTTGTCCAAAGAAACTGAATTTTATCAACTCGAGTCTCATGGCACGCAAATCGAGGCGATATATTGACCAAAAAGTCAACCGACACAAACTCAACCTTCATGCATGATTTTCTGTAGATTTCAGCGTCAAAAATATGCTGGAATTTACGGCTCGTCCGAATTCAAATTCGTTTGGGAATTATGGCACATACAAATTTTGTATTGTGCACCGATGGTTAAATTCTAACCTAGAAGTTCTACAGAATTAACAGTATGTAAATAATTCGAATTAAATTCTGGGAAAAATTTATGTCGATGATCTCGACATTAGCTTTCCGAAACTTTAAACGGTTCATGATTCTGACTCCTGGTTCTCCCGGAATCACGAAAATATCGAAACACGTCTATTTTCGGACATGCTGTGCTCTACGAATTTTACAGAATTTAATACTCATAATTTAGAAAAACAATTTATATAATCAGAAAGCTAACCTCATTATCGTTCTAACATAAAAAACTGGAGCATGTTTGGAGTCCGGAGCTAGGAGATATCGTCTTTTTAATTCGTCATAACTAGTGGAAAATGAGGCTGAATTTATGACGAATTTTGACTATTTTTTGGACGAAAAAGAGAGGAATTTGGGAAAGAAAAATATGAAGGATGAGGTATTTATAATGGTGGACACTACTTAATTAAATAGGACTAGGATTGGTTAATTTGGATAGGATTATGATGAATTTAAATAATGATAGGATATGCATGAAGTTGATTTCCTAGTAGGTTCAGGATTTGAATTAATTTAAAATAGAGTTTGAATTTATCTCAATAATTTATAATCTTAAATATAATTAAAGATAATACAAATAATTTATAAAATCTTATTAATATCTATTAACACTAAATTAGCATCTATCTAATATTAAGACTATATATATCCAAATAAATCCTAAATAATTTTAAAATCTAAATAAATTTCTTAAAATTCTAAATAAATTACAAAAAATATAATTAAATATTTTAAACTAAAATAAATATTTGGTAGGAACGACATGCAAGTATGGTCATATAGTAAATCATAGAAGTCCTAGAAATTTATGTTTTCTAAGTTTTAATTACCAAAAATTCTAGAAAAATCTCCAAAAATCTAAAATAACCTAAAATAATTCTAAATGAATATTTATATAAGTAAATATACTAAAGAAAAAATTATTTTCTAATTAACTAAGAGAATACTCTAAATAAATTCAACATCTATAATAAATATAATAATATAAAATATACACAAATACCTATTTTGGGTGAGGGAGTTTACATGTACCCTTGTTTGTTCCAATCAAAATTAGAGGCCCAACATGAACCTATTTTGTCCAAACTAAATTACGTTATTATTATATTTTGAGTATACTACGTCTAGTATACTTGCACTTCACTAAATTCTGACCCTGCATATTTTTAAATAATTTGTAAATACCGTGCGCATTAATTTCCAATTTAATTAATACGGTGACCAGCATCGTCCAAAACTAGACCCAGCTCCTACCCAGACTCACCCTCACAACCTCAAAACCCTTACTGAATACCCCCCCTCATTTTAGTGCATTACATCGCCCTAAGGAATGAGGTGTTTTTCTCAAACAAATTCATAATTGTGCAAATTCCTAATTTATTAGAGCTCTTGTGCAAATTGTGAAATTCCAGGGTTTTATCTGCAAAATGGGCTATGTAAGGTGTCCACCTCCCATTGGAGGGTGATTCTCCACCCTCCATTCCAAAATAGGTCCCAATTCAATGCATTTACATGCATTTATGTGGCCTACCATATCCATGGGTGTTCACACAAGTAATTACCAAAATGCCCTTAACCCTAACCCCTTTCAAAACCTAATAAATACCCCCCTCTCACCTGACTTCACCCTCACTCACCCTCAGCCATCCCCCACCTCCGACCACTTCCCCCCTGCTCGACCCTCCCTCAGCCTTCCCCCGGCCACCGTGTCACGCCCCGGTCCCGTCCGGGCCGCCGCTCCGCCCTGTCCCGCCCCGTGCGGTCGGGAATTAACGAACCGGGGCACGAATCACCGTGCCTCGGCGCGCCGGACGCGAATCACCGCCCCGTCCCGCGGGTGCGAGGGAGGAAGGGGAGCTAATCGAATGGCCCGAGTCGAGCTTTTGGGGGACGTGATGCCGCACGGGCCTGGGGTTGCACCCGTGCAAGGCCAATCGTTTAAGTTGATAGTTGGCTATCATCGCATCAATCGAGTAAGCAGCGGAAAGGGACTTGTTGCAATGCAATGCATTTAGCCAACTGAGCGTTCGGGACAATCGAGGCAACTTGGGTTTCCTTTAGCAAAGGCACACGTTCGTTCCATACATTATGCCCCCTTATACGATAGCATTCTCGGGGCAACAATCAAAACCAGGATTCCGGGTCTTAGGGACTGTGGCACGCCTATCGCTCCCTCGGACGATCCAGTACCTGCAAGCAAGTAAACTGTTGGGGGGTCAGCACTTTTATAAGTACTGGTGAGATAAATCAACTGAACAGAAACAAGCATTCACTCAAACAAGCACTAAGTAATCATGTTATAAAACATTATATTACTAGTGATTTTTCTAGTTTTACCTAGGTTCGTTTCATGCAGTTCTAGCAGAGTCATATTACATTGTTTAGAAACATGTTTGGAAACAGAGTTTCATATTGAATATGCAAGCAAGCAATCCGTTCATGTTTCAGGGTGTGCGCAGCGTGTCTCGTGCGACTCCAGGGTCAGATGCAAAGCTAGACACACAATGCACGATCTTAGGGGCAGTCATCTATCCAAGCCAACACAATGACTTAGCTATATGCAGGGCGGTCCCCGAGTATCTCAGGATCGGCAGCGGTTAGTCCAGCATACCAATGACTCATTTCTCTGATGCTAATGGCAGCTGTGACCCATGGTGGCTTGAACGCATGCAGTTCAGCTCTCCACCAAAAGCCATTGTCCGACCGCGTGCGAATGCATGGAACACTATCAAATAAACACTAGTATGCATACGAGACGAATCATCAGAATACACTCGTTGTTGCGGGGCAATCCGACTTATCACTTGAACACGTTCAGGCACAGTATGGTTCTCTCGAAGCATAGACGATAGTGAACATGTTCATGCACTCTAAGCAAGCGATTCAGGATTCTCGTTAAGCAGACATTGTTTCAAAGACAAGCTAGGTGAGTTCGTTCATTAACATGCAAGGCAGGTTCTATCATTCTCTTAAGAAAACATTGCAAGCAAAAACTCAGGTTATTATTAAGGCGTGCAAGAATCAGAGAACGAAGTTCTGCCCACTCACCTTGATACATAACGTCGACGCGGAGCGGGGCGTTACATACTTACCAACCAACAAAAAGTTTCGTCCTCGAAACTTCAAGGATAAACTTCTCGATATCCCGAGTAGCGATAGTGCCGTCCCTCGCCGTACTCAATCGAAACAGTCAAGCAATTCAAGTCCAGAAAACATTTGCACTTTGAGAATATCTATGGACTTATTGTATGGAACGCTCTTTGCAATACCATATCGATAATATCTCAGAGTCATAGCAACGGATTTTTGGGCCAGAAGATCGATTCCGCTCTGATACCATTCTGTCACGCCCCGGTCCCGCCCGGGCCGCCGCTCCGCCCTGCCCCGCCCCGTGCGGCCGGGAATTAACGAACCGGGGCACGAATCACCGTGCCTCGGCGCGCCGGACGCGAATCATCGCGCCCGTCCCGCGGGTGCGAGGGAGGAAGGGGAGCTAATCGAATGGCCCGAGTCGAGCTTTCGGGGGACGTGATGCCGCACGGGCCTGGGGTTGCGCCCGTGCAAGGCCAATCGTTTAAGTTGATAGTTGGCTATCATCGCATCAATCGAGTAAGCAGCGGAAAGGGACTTGTTGCAATGCAATGCATTTAGCCAACTGAGCGTTCGGGACAATCGAGGCAACTTGGGTTTCCTTTAGCAAAGGCATACGTTCGTTCCATACATTATGCCCCCTTATACGATAGTATTCTCGGGGCAACAATCGAAACCAGGATTCCGGGTCTTAGGGACTGTGGCACGCCTATCGCTCCCTCGGACGATCCAGTACCTGCAAGCAAGTAAACTGTTGGGGGGTCAGCACTTTTATAAGTACTGGTGAGATAAATCAACTGAACAGAAACAAGCATTCACTCAAACAAGCACTAAGTAATCATGTTATAAAACATTACATTACTAGTGATCTTTCTAGTTTTACCTAGGTTCGTTTCATGCAGTTCTAGCAGAGTCATATTACATTGTTTAGAAACATGTTTGGAAACAGAGTTTCATATTGAATATGCAAGCAAGCAATCCGTTCATGTTTCAGGGTGTGCGCAGCGTGTCTCGTGCGACTCCAGGGTCAGATGCAAAGCTAGACACACAATGCACGATCTTAGGGGCAATCATCTATCCAAGCTAACACAATGACTTAGCTATATGAAGGGCGGTCCCCGAGTATCTCAGGATCGGCAGCGGTTAGTCCAGCATACCAATGACTCATTTCTCTGATGCTAATGGCAGCTGTGACCCATGGTGGCTTGAACGCATGCAGTTCAGCTCTCCACCAAAAGCCATTGTCCGACCGCGTGCGAATGCATGGAACACTATCAAATAAACACTAGTATGCAGACAAGACGAACCATCAGAATACACTCGTTGTTGCAGGGCAATCCGACTTATCACTTGAACACGTTCAGGCACAGTATGGTTCTCTCGAAGCATAGACGATAGTGAA
Organism: Iris macrosiphon; assembly: GCA_036927795.1. NCBI lineage: Eukaryota > Viridiplantae > Streptophyta > Magnoliopsida > Asparagales > Iridaceae > Iris > Iris macrosiphon. The sequence continues at coordinate 175,574,980 of JAYESA010000012.1, read as the reverse complement.
CATGTTCATGCACTCTAAGCAAGCGATTCAGGATTCTCGTTAAGCAGACATTGTTTCAAAGACAAGCTAGGTGAGTTCGTTCATTAACATGCAAGGCAGGTTCTATCATTCTCTTAAGAAAACATTGCAAGCAAAAACTCAGGTTATTATTAAGGCGTGCAAGAATCAGAGAACGAAGTTCTGCCCACTCACCTTGATACATAACGTCGACGCGGAGCGGGGCGTTACACACCGCACCACCGCCATAGCCGCCGCCACCCACAGCCAGCATCAACCACACCACCATCACCAACGTCTTCACCATCACCTCCCGCACCACCCCGACCTCCCTCATCCTCACCACCGCCACCACAGGTCACCACCACCGCCACTACCACCTTCGCCACCCTCCCCGCCACCGAACCACCACCGTCGCCCCCGCCCTCGGCCGTCGTACCACCGCCACCACTCCCCACAGGGCCCCCGACTCCCCCTCACCAACGACAGCACGACCCCCCCGACTCTCCCCAACCATCACCACCTGTCACGCCCCAGTCCCAAAATACGTAGGACCAGGAATACGTGACACGCCAGCTACGCATTCAACCAGACTCTGGTCTGACTCGAATACGTATAAGCTGTAATATAAAGGGCACTATCAAGAATTTTCCATAAATGTAAACCTCTATGTCTCAATCCACAATGTAGATCAGTATACAAGAAAGAGCTAAATGTGCTAAGGTCGGCCGCCCAATAACACACTAACTTGAATAGACTCGAGAAGAAGCATGAGTCTACAAAACTAGGCTACAACAGCAGATGAATAATCAATGTAAAATAACCATAATGCCGGTAGATATAATGTGAGTACCTGGTACCATGCTCGCAAGATATGCCACTCCATCGGTATCTCCAAGTGCTCCGTAATCGTCTATGCTGCAAAACTGGCAGGGAACCAGGTCCTCAGAGGGACGTAACAAGGTACAGAAATATAGCAAGCCAAGTAAACAGAAAGTACAAGTGCACGACAGGGTACTCTATCATAACCAACTAGTGTGACACAGTTTAAAGACAATGTTCGACGCGTGGGCTGTCCAAAATAAAACTGCAGCTCCGAACACAGAGACACACGGGTCGTACCGTAGCTCCGAGCACAGAGACACACGGGTGTTACCACTACACTATAAAACAGGATCACTACAGGTACATATATATAAGCGCGTGCAGAGTAGCCCAAACGTCTAGTAACTGTCTTCCCCATCCCAAGCGGTCAACGATTGTGCGCTGAACCTGAACCTCTAACAGTCTCGACACACGAAGATAACTCAACAGACGCGACCCTAAGGTCGTCCTAGTCTCTGGTCATGATGTCAGTATCAGGATACAGGAATCTGGCGCGATCATAGTGTACGAGTGTGTCCTGGGGTGTCGATAAGCTCAGGTACGCATATCGAGATACTACGAATCATCCAACAATCTTCCTAGGACGCTACGACGTACATCTTCACCCAGTTGTGAACCGGACGCGAAGCACCGAACGTCAACCTAACTACGTGCACAATGTACATAAAGAACAACAAGTATCTGTAAACTGAAATACAGGGTGGCAAGGTACACTTGCCTGCGTGCGGCTGCTGAAGACGGGGATCCGGTACTGCGTCCAAGTCCTCAGGTCCCGCAATACCTAGAGATGAGATACAAACGAGAATCAATAATCTATTCTACGTCAAGCGAGGATCGACACACAGCTACACTAAACTCAGTCTCGATACTCAAATGATTAATAATTCACAGTCCTCAATCCCTGATTTTTACCGTCATCAATAAGCACGTATAAGCATATCATCCTCGAATAATTATTAATCTAATAAACTCTCTATTAAAATCGTAGTGTTATTTCGCAACAATTTAATTGGTTCACCACCTTAATCCATAGTGTCCATATATAGTGCAATGCCCTAACATCTCCATATATATCCAATGCCTTAATTATAAATCTTGAAATTTCTATTCATGCATATAGTTCATAACCATCTCATGTAGTCCCAACACATAACCACAATTCATGCATTCTCATTCCCTACTTATGTTTATTCATATTCATGTTTTATCATCATTAACATAACCTGATCCATGTTTTTATTTTATCATCATTAACATAACCTTATCCATGTTTTTATTTAATCATCATTAGCATAACCTTATCCATGTCCTTATTTAATCATCATTAGCATACTCAATGCAACCCCATATTTACTTAGTTCAAATACTCATCCCATTAACCATACATATCCACATAATATATATATCACCCTAACAACATATTAACATCTCCATAATTAACATTATTCCCTTATATAAACTCATATTTATCACAATTAATATTCTGGAAATTTAATACAAAAGAGGTGGAGGAGTGAACTTCAATGAGGCTCGCCGGAGTTGATGGTGCTCGGTGGTCGTGGGGCTGGATGGTGATGGTGGAGTGACTGGTTGGTGGTGGTGAAGTTGGATGGTGGTGGTGATGAAGAATGAAGTGGAGGTGGTGATGTGGAATGAAGTGGTGGGGGGAGGAGGCTGTGCACAGTGTCCACGGTGGGGGGTGGGCTGTGCACGTGGCCGTGATGGTGGTGGGAAGGCTGAGGGGGTGGTGGAGTTGCTGGTAGGGTGGCTGGTGAAGTGGTGAAGTGGGTGGTGAAGTAGGATGGAAGAAGAAGAAGAAGAAGAAGAAGAAGAAGAAGAAGAGGAGGAGAGGAAGAAAAGAGAAGGAAAAGGGAAGGGGAGGGCTGGACCCGTCGGCTGAATGGGGAGAGGAAGGAGAGAGAGTGAGGGGAGGGGGGTTTTCCAAGACTCCTAGAAATTAGGGCCGGCCTAGGGATAGGTGTTGTGAAGGGGGAATTAAATAGGAGAGAGTGTGTGAATGTGTGGCTAGAAATGAATGGAATTATTTGAATGGATGGTTGAGATTCATTATGATGGATGAATGCTTCCAAGAGAGAGAGGGGGTGGGTTGTGACCGGTCCAAGAGGGGGGAGGCTTTCTTCATTGGCCCAAACCAATGAGAAAGTGACACCTATTGCTACTTTTGCACATTAGGCCTTTAAGTTCGGGAACTTGTACAAATACATGAAATAACGCGAAAATTGTGCCGAAAATTACGTTTATTAAATTGTATGACGAGGGGGTGGCGTGGGTGAGGAACGGGTTTAATTAAATGGGTATTGGGATTAATTTAGGATTTAAATAGGATTTACTAAGTTGGTAATCCCGATTTAAATAGAGATAACGCGTCCCGTGAATTTAATTTAATTGGGGCCCGTGGGGTCAAAATCCAGAAATGACGCAAAGGCCAAAAATGGTGGGAGCTTGGAGTCAGTCTTGGACCCTTTAGTTGGTCCGGCTCAACGGGTTAAGTTGGTACCCCAAAATCGAGGGTAACGACACAGGTGTCCGACACGGAATTAAATATGGGTTACGATTTTCGGAATGTTGCGCAATTAATTTAGAGCACACAAAAATTGATTTTAACAGTCAGAAAAGTCCAGTGCCTAATTTGGCGAGTTGAGTCGAAAGTACAATATTTGTACGAAATTTATGGGCTGATATTGGGCTCCGAAAAATCAAAAAAAGATAGGGCGCACCAAGGGTTTTAATTAATTGAATTAAATACCAGATAAAATCCTCTAATATCTAAACCTCGACATCTGCTATCAAAATTTTCCAAATCCACTCTAACTATCTACAGAATAAATCGAGGGGGTTTACATTCTTCCCAACTTAGAAAAATTTTGTCCCCGAAATTAAAAGTAAAGCACGATAATATCTAAAAGAATTTTAAAACAACTGGAAATCAAATGTCGTACGTAAATTCGTACCTTGCTCCTCAAATAAGTACGGGAATCGCTGCTGAATAGAATCCTCGCGCTCCCAAGTAGACTCGTCTGGTGAATGGTGCTTCCATGCCACTCTGACCAGTCGAATCGTCTGTCCTCTCAAAGTCTTCTCGCTGCGATCGAGGATCTCAACTGGCTGCTCTACGTAAGACAGACTGGTCCCGTCTGTAATCTCCGAATGATCAAGCACGTGGCTAGGGTTTGCGACATATCTCCTCAGCTGCGATACGTGAAATACGTCATGTACTCCCTCTAATGATGGAGGTAATGCCAGACGGTACGCTACTTCGCCAACTCGTTCCAAAATGTCAAAAGGTCCGATGTATCTCGGACTCAGCTTGCCTCTGCCTCCGAATCTGATGGTACCCCGAGTGGGTGATATCCACAAAAATATATGGTCACCCTCCTTGAATTCCAATGGTCTGCAGTGCGCATCTGCCCAGTGTTTCTGTCTGTCCTGTGCTGCGCGCAGGTGGCTCTGAATCTGCTTGACCTTCTCTTCTGTCTGTGTTACCAACTCTGGACCCAGTATCTGACGCTCTCCCACGTCACTCCAACAAACTGGTGACCTACATTTTCTGCCGTACAGTGCCTCATAAGGTGCCATCTGTATGCTGGCCTGGTAACTGTTATTGTAGGAGAATTCCACCAAGTGTAGATGGTCCTCCCAAGATCCTCCAAAATCAATCATGCACGCTCTCAACATATCCTCTAATATCTGTATCGTGCGCTCTGACTTTCCATCAGTCTGTGGATGATACGCCGTGCTAAACTTGAGTCGAGTTCCTAAGCTTTCCTGCATACTCCGCCAAAAATGTGACGTGAATCTGGAATCACGATCCGATACGATGCTGACATGCACTCCATGTAATCGTACTATCTGCCTCATATACATGTCAGCTAGTATCTCTGTGGATTGCCCAACTCGGAAGGGCAAGAAATGTGCAGACTTGGTGAGTCTGTCTACGACAACCCAAACTGCATCCTTCCCGCTAGGGCTTCGCGGAAATTCTGTGACGAAGTCCATGGTAATGTGTTCCCACTTCCACTCGAAAATGGGGAGTGGCTGCAATAATCCTGCAGTCCTCTGATGTTCAGCCTTGACTTGCTGACAAACTAAACACTTCACCACAAATCTTGCAATTTCCCTCTTCATCCCATGCTACCAGTAATGTTGCCTCAACTCTCGGTACATCTTCGTACTTCCGGGATGAATAGAATAAATCGAGCTATGAGCCTCGGTCATCAACTCATGGCGTAGCTTGCCACTCGGAATGTATAGGCGATCTCCATACTTCAATGTTCCGTCTTCATGAATCTTGAATCCCGTTTGCATGTCGGCCTCTGTCCTTTCTCGCAGTCGTCTAAATCTCGTGTCCGTAGGCAATGCTGCCTTGATCCTCTCAACCAAAGTAGACTGAACCTCAAGACTGGCCATCTGTCCATCCATGCCTGGCAATACAATCTCCACCCTGAGTTTCTGAAAATCCTCTAACAACTGGCGATGAATCGTAAAAATATGCCATAGGCTTCCTGCTCAAGGCATCTACTACTACATTCGCCTTGCCAGGGTAGTACTGTAACTCGATATCATAATCTGTCATCAATCCCAGCCAGTGTCTCTGTCCCATGTTGAGCTTCTTCTTTGTGTAGGCATACTTCAGGCCTTTGTGATCTGTATAAATCTCAACACGCTCACCATAAAGGTAATGTCTCCATAGCTTTAGTGCAAATATCACCGCAGCTAGCTCCAGGTCGTGCGTCGGATAGTTCTTCTCATGAACTCTCAGCTGTCTCGATGCGTAGGCTATCACCTTGCCGTGTTGTATCAGTACACATCCCAATCCGCTCCCTGACACATCACTGTACACTACAAATCCTCCTGATCCTGAAGGTGGTGTCAAAATCGGTGCTGATGTCAGACGCTTCTTCAGCTCATCGAAAGCCACCTGACACTCGTCGGTCCAGATAAACTCTTCGCCCTTACGCGTCAGTCGCGTCATAGGCGCAGCTATCCTCGAAAAGTTTTCCACGAACCTCCGATAATATCCGGCAAGTCCGAGGAAACTCCTAACCTCTGTAATTGATGTAGGGGTAGGCCAGGTCTCTACTGCAGCTATCTTCTCCGGGCCAACTTATAGTCCATCTCCGGTGATTATGTGTCCCAGAAATGGTACTCTATCCAAGCAGAACTCACATTTGCTGAGTTTGGCGTACAGCCTCTCATGTCTCAGCGTCTCCAACACAATCCTGAGATGTCTCTCATGCTCCTCCTGGCTCTTGGAATATATCAAGATGTCGTCTATAAATACCACCACGAACTTATCCAAGTACTGGTGGAAGACATTGTTCATCAAACACATAAATACTGCTGGCATGTTGGTTAAACCAAACGGCATAACTAAAAACTCATAGTGGCCATACTTCGTCCAAAAGGCCGTCTTCGGGATGTCCTCTCTCCGTACCTTGATTTGATGATAACTGGATCTGAGATCGATCTTCAAAATACATATGCGCCACTTAGCTGATTCAAATTAATCTTCGATGCGCGTCAGGGGTACTTGCTTTTTATCGCTACGACATTTTAATGCCCTGTAATCGTTATGCAACGTACCATCCCGTCCTTCTTTGGTACAATAAGATGGTTGCTTCTCATGGAAAAATACTAGCCCGACCGAAACCCTTGTCTAAGAGATCCTCCACGATGGACCTTCAACTCAACCAACTCTATCGGTGCTAGTCTGAAGACGGGAAAATAACTGTCTCGGCTCTTGGAGTCAACTCTATAGCAAAACTCTATCTCTCTGTTAGGTGGTCGGTCCGGAAGGTTCTCTAGAATCACATCCTCAAACTCTGCTATAATGCGGGGGTACACTGGTTCACTCCTGAAATGTGTGCCTCTAAGGTAGATGGGCACCATACTCCCGGGCTTCCTGAAGTAACTCAAACTCAGGGTAATCTGGTGGTCATAACTAATGTAATCACGTCGACAAATCTCGCGTCGTGAGGTATTGGCTCAACCAATCCAGGTCTAGGATAAGGTCATAGTGTAGACTGAACCTCAAAATAAATTCTCTTGTTCTATTTTCAACATCAATCCCCAAAAGAAAATGTTTCCTTACCTAATGTAAAATTTCTCTTCTCCTCAAGGTTTTCCTTAAAATTTTATTCCTCGAATTTCTTCTTTTCGTTATTCATTTCTCCAAGTCACAATTACAATTATAATAATGATGTCACCCAAGCACATACTAAAATTTTTGGTATTAGATCATCATCTTCCAAGTGGTAGCTTGAAATTTTATCTTCTCTAGTCCATAATATCATTGCTGATATTACTATCATATCCAACTACTAGTTTCCATCATCAGGCTATGCATTCACATAAATTATTTTAGGTCATGATCAACAATCCTTCTAGCTCTCAGTACTCCCAAGATCACTGCTATATCAAGTACGACTAGGGTACTACTGGTTCCAATTCTCTTGCTACCATTTCATACTAGTTCTAGTATCCAAAGAACCCTTCAATCTATCCTGATAGGGTAACAATCTTCTCATAGAAAGGTATACAAACTCTGTCTCCTGTCGTCTGGTCTTCGATCTTCTTCTGGAGGGTAACCATCAGTCACGAGCATTCGTCTCCCCGAACAATAGGGGACGAGGAACAAGGATAACGATATTGACGAAGATTTAACGAATGCAAAGTGGAAGTCCAAGGGCGATAATCACATACAAAGAGTTTTAACAATCGATTATGGATTGAGATCCTATTCAAACAATCATAACATATATTCTAATTTGCAGGCTCGCTTGGCACAGTCAGGTGACCAAGACGATTTAAATCGGACCTGTATGGGCCACCACAAAAACATGTCACGCCCCAGTCCCAAAATACGTAGGACCAGGAATACGTGACACGCCAGCTACGCATTCAACCAGACTCTGGTCTGACTCGAATACGTATAAGCTGTAATATAAAGGGCACTATCTAGAATTTTCCATAAATGTAAACCTCTATGTCTCAATCCACAATGTAGATCAGTATACAAGAAAGAGCTAAATGTGCTAAGGTCGGTCGCCCAATAACACACTAACTCGAATAGACTCGAGAAGAAGCATGAGTCTACAAAACTAGGCTACAACAGCAGATGAATAATCAATATAAAATAACCATAATGCCGGTAGATATAATGTGAGTACCTGGTACCATGCTCGCAAGATATGCCACTCCATCGGTATCTCCAAGTGCTCCGTAATCGTCTATGCTGCAAAACTGGCAGGGAACCAGGTCCTCAGAGGGACGTAACAAGGTACAGAAATATAGCAAGCCAAGTAAACAGAAAGTACAAGTGCACGACAGGGTACTCTATCATAACCAACTAGTGTGACACAGTTTAAAGACAATGTTCGACGCGTGGGCTGTCCAAAATAAAACCGCAGCTCCGAACACAGAGACACACGGGTCATACCGTAGCTCCGAGCACAGAGACACACGGGTGTTACCACTACACTATAAAACAGGATCACTACAGGTACATATATATAAGCGCGTGTAGAGTAGCCCAAACGTCTAGTAACTGTCTTTCCCATCCCAAGCGGTCAACGATTGTGCGCTGAACCTGAACCTCTAACAGTCTTGACACACGAAGATAACTCAACAGACGCGACCCTAAGGTCGTCCCAGTCTCTGGTCATGATGTCAGTATCAGGATACAGGAATCTGGCACGATCACAGTGTATGAGTGTGTCCTGGGGTGTCGATAAGCTCAGGTACGCATATCGAGATACTACGAATCATCCAACAATCTTCCTAGGACGCTACGACGTACGTCTTCACCCGGTTGTGAACCGGACGCGAAGCACCGAACGTCAACCTAACTACGTGCACAATGTACATAAAGAACAACAAGTATCTGTAAACTGAAATACATGGTGGCAAGGTACACTTGCCTGCGCGCGGCTGCTGAAGACGGGGATCCGGTACTGCGTCCAAGTCCTCAGGTCCCGCAATACCTAGAGATGAGATACAAACAAGAATCAATAATCTATTCTACGTCAAGCGAGGATCGACACACAGCTACACTAAACTCAGTCTCGATACTCAAATGATTAATAATTCACAGTCCTCAATCCCTGATTTTTACCGTCATCAATAAGCACATATAAGCATATCATCCTCGAATAATTATTAATCTAATAAACTCTCTATTAAAATCGTAGTGTTATTTCGCAACAATTTAATTGGTTCACCACCTTAATCCATAGTGCCCATATATAGTGCAATGCCCTAACATCTCCATATATATCCAATGCCTTAATTATAAATCTTGAAATTTCTATTCATGCATATAGTTCATAACCATCTCATGTAGTCCCAACACATAACCACAATTCATGCATTCTCATTCCCTACTTATGTTTATTCATATTCATGTTTTATCATCATTAACATAACCTTATCCATGTTTTTATTTTATCATCATTAACATAACCTTATCCATGTTTTTATTTAATCATCATTAGCATAACCTTATCCATGTCCTTATTTAATCATCATTAGCATACTCAATGCAACCCCATATTTACTTAGTTCAAATACTCCTCCCATTAACCATACATATCCACATAATATATATATCACCCTAACAACATATTAACGTCTCCATAATTAACATTATTCCCTTATATAAACTCCTATTTATCACAATTAATATTCTAGAAATTTAATACAAAAGAGGTGGAGGAGTGAACCTCAATGAGGCTCGCCGGAGTTGATGGTGCTCGGTGATCGTGGGGCTGGATGGTGATGGTGGAGTGACTGGTTGGTGGTGGTGAAGTTGGATGGTGGTGGTTGTTTGTGGTATTAAACGAAAGAATAAAAGTGTATTTCAATGACGGGGTTATAAGAGACCTGCGCCCTTTGGTTTACAAACAAACTTGTACAATATAATCCTATACGAGGATGTGGGAATACAATTTATTTAATCTGGGTATAAATTTCTATAGGTGTCTGATCTGCGGTCGATCACTTTAGCCCTTGGACTACACGATGTTGAAGAAGTGCCGTGGAAGACAGGATGCAGCTTCGGAGGTTGCAAAGGAGGGTGGATGCGCGATGCTGAAGGTCATCGCTCCCTGTTCCTTGCCCGAGCTCTGGGTTCTCCTCTCTCTCTCTCTATCTCTCCTCCTTGATCTCTGGTTCGATGACCTTGTCCGATCTTCGAGTTTCTAATTTTTCGACCATTTTCCCCATTGATAGGGGTCTCTATTTATAGAGTTTTGGTGACAGTGACCACTCCGTCGGTGTAACAACCGAGGAGTGGACAATACAGCACCCTTTTACACAACGGTTTAAAATAACCAATGCCTGCGTGTAAATGACCTTTTGAGTGAGCATGTGACGCGTGTCCAACTAAGGGGACAAAACGCGTATATCTGCTACGAAGATCACGGCGTAGAAGCCACGTAGGTAGGTATCCTTTGTGTAGCAGAGGTTGGCGTAAAAGCCAAGCGACTGTCACCTTGGCGTACAAGCCAAAATAGGCATAGAAGCCGAGCAGGCATAGAAGCCGAATGGGCATAGAAGCCGAACAGGCATAGAAGCCGAATGGGCATAGAAGCCGAATGGGCATAGGAGCCGAATAGTCGTAGAGACCGAGAGGGCGTTGGAAGCCGAGGGAGCACTGATCCTGAGCGGGCGTAGAAGCCACTGCGTATCGTGTCGAAGTGCTGATGCGGACGTCTTAGCCGGAATTACGGCTTTCGAAGATGTAATCAAATCTTCTACAGAGATTTGTCATCATCTTGTGCATTAAATGCGGAGACGTGTTTTTGAAGGTCTGCAGCCCTTCTGTGCATCCGTCGCGGAGACGTGCCTTGAGGGAAACTGTCACTGCTCTGTGCAATTAGACGTAGAGACGTGCCTCGAGTCCCGTACGAAGTGCAGCTTTTGACGTGGCAGCGGTTTGCCTTACTGCGGAGCGTGAAACAGCTCATGTTTGCATGTGTAAACAAGGCAGCGTATTCCCTTGTACGCGAAAGAGCGGTTTACGCTGGGGGGATTTTGGTAGGCGACGGTTTGGTGATATTTTAACCAAATCCTCTGCATTAAATGCAGAGATCCGCCATCATACTGTGGGGTACGTCCCGAGGGGTCTGCCATCGTTTCCAGCCGTCGTCTGGGTAGCCGTGCAGTACTTTTTGTCAGGAGTCAGAGGCCGGGTTCACCGCGTGACTTGACAGGTTCATTTCGGGGAAGACGAAGCGTTCCTCGTACGCTTTAACGCTGCTCTGAGAGCGGCTGGGTTTTACGCCATGGACGCGATGCAGAACCCTGTTTTACGTTGGATGGCTTCGAAGGCCTCTGCTTACGCTGCTCTGTATCGAGATGCTGCGTAGATCGTTCCAGCGTATTTTTTATGCTTCTACAAGACCCCCTTCAAAGCTTTTAAATTCCTCGGAATTTGAAACGCTTTGAAAGAAGCATGAACGGCCCCTCGTAACTCGAATCGTTTCTGAATGGAGCGTTAAAACGGTCGGTACTGACTTTATGGCGGATTTATTGGGGACCGCTGTGATCTCTTTCGCCTATAAAAGGCTGGGGGGGGGTGAATCTGTTTCACCACATTCCCATTGTCATGCAGAGATGATCGCCGGAGCTCGTCGGGTCGATCTGAGGAAGAAGGAGATCATGTTCTTCCAGCATGTAAGGAGCCGAGAAAGACGGCATCTTCGAGCAAGTGTCCATTGCAGCGATGGATCATGGAAGGATATCTTAGCCTCCCTTGCTCGGAATAATCAGCAACTTTGTATGGCGTTGCTTCTGGCGAGAAGAACGGTCGTATTAGACCACACCGCTTGCAAGCGGTGCCTTCTCTCATTGCCTCTGGTGACGAGAGGCAGACAGACCGGCTAGCGTGGCGGGGGTCTGTAGGAAAGCGGGATTACCCTGCTTTCCTTCTGTTTGGAGGATGGGTCATCTGCCCAGTTCTGTACCCTCCTGCCACTGATCATCTTCTTGGACGAAGAGGAAGATCACCGATGCCAGAACCTGTCGGAACAGATTCCGAGGGCAGCGTCCAGACGACGAGGGGGTATCTCCTTTGTAGATGGAGTTTCCCTCAGATGTAACCATGAAAAATAGAGAAAAACCCTTGTAGATGGGATTTCCCTCATATGTAATCATGATTTTAATAAAATCGTCTTCTTCTCCACATATGATCGTCTTTGCCATACGTTGCTGTGAAGTCTGAATATGTGCAGCTTCGACACGTCTGAATCTTTATGCCGACTCTGATAGGAAGAGTATTAGGCCCTGTCCTTTACGCGTAGCGAATAGCCTATAGAACGCCGCTGAGCGTCCCTGAATATTTAGAACTGTCCTGTTGCTAGGACTGAGGGACGGCGTAGAATTCTGAACTGTTGCTTCTCTGATGAGCAGGATCTTGTTCAGACTTCGTCTTCAAGAATGATCTCTCGAAACTCCCTTGGGACAGGGTCGAGGTTTTTGGCTGTCAAATTGAGTTGCCACCTTGATAGACGGAATGTTCAGACTGGAGTCTGGATGAACCTCCAATTTTGGACCCGAGAAGAGTAATTTCTTAATGTTTGAACTCTGTATGCTTCGGGTACTTGGGATGCTCTGGGTCAAGAACGAGTATCTTCTGTGTGAACTCTTTGCAATTGACCGCCTTGGGGACTGTTCGGATATGCGGAAAGTCGTGGAGCGCGAAATCATCAGTCTGTAGCCTCTGAGCATAAAAACACCACCGAGCGCGAAATCGTAGACTTGTGGTTCCTGAGCGTGAAGTCATAGGTTTGTTGCCTCTCGAGCATAAAAGCTACCGAGCACAAAGGCATCCGGGCATAAACCGTAGACTTGTAGCTGTCGAACATGAAGCCGTAGATCTGTTGCTGTCGAGCGTAGAAAAGCTCATTTAGTGCAGAACTGTAGATCTGTAGCCTGTGAGCGTAAGAACACCATCGAGCGTGAAATCGTAGACTTGTGGTTCCTGAGCGTGAAGTCGTAGGTTTGTTGCCTCTCGAGCATAAAAGCTACCGAGCACAAAGGCATCCAGGCATAAACCGTAGACTTGTAGCTGTCGAACGTGAAGCCGTAGATCTGTTGCTGTCGAGCGTAGAAAAGCTCCTTTAGCGCAGAACTGTAGGTCTGTACTCCTGAAAAGAAAATTTCTTCGAGCGTGAGGTTTTGCGGATCTGTTGCTTCTGAGCGTAAACTGAACGCCACCGAGCATGAGATCGTCGATTTGGTATCTGCTGAGCGTAAAGTCGTAGGTTTGTGGCCTCTCGAGCATAAAAGCTACCGAGCACAAAGGCATCCGGGCGTAAAACCATAGACTTGCAGCTTGCGAGCGTAAAACTGTAGATCTGTTGCTGTCGAGCGTAGAAAGCTCCTTTAGCGTAGAACCTGCTGAACCGTCCCGCACGAAAAACCTTTCGAATTCGCTGACTATCCGTTTTTCGAGGGTAGTGGGCTGACGTAGCATCCAATCATAACCAACTCTTAATTGCGAGATCCGGTTGGGGTCTCGAGGGGTCCGTCCGAGGATTCGAGGAGTCGACTCGGACCGTATATATACCCCAAGCTTTTGAGAGAAAAAACTTTTTATCTGTCTTCTGCGAAAGAGAGCTTTTGACTGTTCGAGTTTTCCTTCGTTCCTTCTCCGAGCACCTCGAGTCCTCAGAAATGGCGTCGAAACAAACTTCCTCCACTAAGGGAAAGAGCGCAGGTTCCTCGTCTCGTTCTTCGGTACCGGCGAGAGAATCTTCGGTCGGGCGAGGTGAACCTCCTTCCGAGAGGAGTATCCCGCCGACGAGCAGTGCACCCGGCTTTAGAGGTAGAGCTTTTTGGGATGACACAAACGACGAAAAATCTTTCGCACACGTTGAACGTGACCGCGCTAGGTCGTCTTCTTTGCTGATAGCCTCTTTTGAGGAAGATGATGCACGGAGACGTTTTCATCTTTTACGCCCATATTTCTAATGTGCCAGCGTAAGAACTCCATATTTTCGTAGTTCTGAGCGTAAAAGCTCTGGCTAACGAAAATTGGGGTATATCGTAAAATCTCGAATTTTTACGCTTGCGGAGGAGACTTCTGGCGTATAGAGACCAAATTTGCGCAATCTTGGCGTAAAGCACAGACTGTCGCTTTCTTTTGGTCCGTATTTGTGCAGGATTTGCAATGACCTATTTTCCTTGCACCTTTGCAGTTGACTTAGGTGAGTCTCCGCTGGCTGAGGTGATGGGCTCCGCTGCCGGGATGCTGCACTCGAACTACCTGGAGGATCTGTCCCATGTGGCCTTTCCCATCTCTGGACCCCAGTAGCCTGAGGGCAGGGAGTTTCTGATATCGGCCCAGGGTGAGCGAATATTGTTGAGCATGATCAATGGCGAACCCTTGACACATGTAGACGGGGAGCAGTACATAAAGCCGGCTTTCCTCTTTGGGGACATGATCGATAAACAGTCCCAGACGAAGCCTAAGAGGGAGCCTTGGGTCTTCCCTGCCGGGAATTTGGTCTTGTATCTGCCGACGATGCCGAGGGATTATCCTATCTCGGCTTTCTCCCATGCGACGCATCCTAGGAAGATGTCGTGGAAGCTGACTCCTGATCTTCACGGGAAGCCTGGAAAGATCTTTCATCTGAAAGGAGCTGACCAGGGGTCGTTTGTCAGCCGCCCCTCCGGCGTTGTGACGCTGTTCCGGGGGCTGTGCCCGGGTAATGTCCCAAGTGAAGATAGCTCGGTGATCCAGCCTGTTCAGTTGCCGACCTTCTGCAACGACTTCATGAGTCGAGGTGGGGTATACCCCAAGGAGAATCCTCGGTGCAACGGGTGGATCGCCCCAACGAACTCCCGATGGAGATGCCTAGTTGATTGGGCCTTGTCGCACTTCCGAAGAGAGCTGGAGGACATCGGACTATACGCTGCTGTGAGCGCGACGAGTGTTGGGTTGCCTCCCAATGCTAATTTGTTCTTGGCACTGATGGAGCGGTATATTCCGCTCACCGGGACCTTCGCCACTCCACTGGGGGAGTTGGGATTGGCCCTCCATGAGATGGCAGTTGTCTCGAGACTGCCGATGGGGGATACCCCATATGAAGAGTATGTCCCCACCAACCGGGAGTTAGGGGATTTGGACCCTCGGGTGGCGAAAGTATATCAGGAGCTGATGTGTCAGTACTTCGCGTGCACCGCTTTTTATGAGGAGCCCTCTGATTTGGTCCATACCACTAAGTGGATGTCCTACCTCTTCTTCCATCGGGCTAGGGCCGCCAAGTCGGAGAAAGCTTCGGGGGGTAAGAATGAGCCCGTAAACTGCTTGAGCGTCCTTAGTGCCCAGGTGGTCGAGGCTCTTATGGAGGACGCCAAGGCTCCCGATCAGATTCTCGTTGAGGGGGTAGGAAAATACCCCGAAGGCACCAAGGCCCACAGTTACTTGAGGCGCTGTCGCAGGCCTCTATCTAAGGAAGCCCAACTGGCTGGTTTCCTCTCCATATGGCTGCGTCGAGTGGTAGTGCCCGGTATCGCGTCTGCAGATCGAATTCACCGGAACATCCTGTGGCCCGCAGTGTGTCTGGTGTTTGGGGCAAGACTGGGCCTGCTTCCTGCCATGGTGTGCCGTATTCAGGCTGGCCTGAGGGCCATGACCGATGGGTTGCTCGTCGACGAAGCTCGGCGTGAGAGTTTTCCCAGGGTGGAATTGCCATACCTGTATCTGATGGGATGGTTAATTCTCCACAATCCCCGGATGATGTCTCCCGGTTCCGACAGCAGCTCGGGGGGCATATTCCTGTTGAATTACA
The DNA here is from genome assembly GCA_036927795.1 of Iris macrosiphon. NCBI lineage: Eukaryota > Viridiplantae > Streptophyta > Magnoliopsida > Asparagales > Iridaceae > Iris > Iris macrosiphon. The sequence continues at coordinate 175,559,282 of JAYESA010000012.1, read as the reverse complement.
GGGATTCTACCTGGAATGTGAACACAGTTTTAGACTGTCGGTTAGTGTTGAACCTCAGCCACGGCTGGAAGATCCTCTGTACTCCCCCTCCGGTACATCGCAACCAATCCGGGGTGTGGCTTGAGGATTCAGGTGGAGAGAAGACCGTTCTTTCTCCGGAGGCTTTTAATTGGTTGGTCTGTATCAGACCATCCCATCTGCTGTATAGGAGCGAAGACTATTGCTTCTTCGAGCCCTACTTGCCTAGTCGATTTGCCAGGCAGTTCGGGTACGATCAATTGCACGTGGGTAACGCCGTCACCAGCTTCAGGCCCAGGGGCGGACTCATTGATGGAGCTAGAGGGTGGCGATATTTTATCATGGGTTGTACGGGGGCAATTTTTATCGTGCCGGTCGTTACAACCTCCACGGAGCTTGGCATCCTTCACTCTTACGCCCAGTTTTATGTGGCGATTAACACCTTCCATCGCGATTTCGACATGCGGGGAAGCTTTAGAGTGCCTTCTGCCAAGCCTGGGGGAAGAGTCGAAGTCCCCTCGGTTTCTTCTGACGAGGGCGAGGAGTCTGGTACTCCAGATGAGCTCCTGGTGTCGTTGCCGAGGTGTGCAGTGCCTGCGCCGGCGGGGGCTTTGATAGTCTCCTCTGGGAAGCGACGGGCTTCTGCTCCGAAGGAAGCTTCCCTTCGTAAGAGGAGGAAGGAGACGGTGGCTCGTCCTCTCCGCATTCCTGGTATTGAGGCTCCCGTGAGTGAGTCGGCACCTCCCTATATCAGGGATGAATCTTTGGCTGGAGGTTCCTCGCCTTTTAGAGAGGGACCTTCTACAGCTCCGGCTGGTGGCGCCGGGGAGTCCTTGCTAGAGGTTGCTGTCGCTGTGGCTGCTTCAAGCAGCGGAGCGGGATTGCCCACGTGGCCGCTGCAGATGGGAGAATCTTTCCCGAGGTCAGCAGTAGGGGAAGTTGCTTCTGTGTCAGCGAGCGCGCTTGGCGAGACTCCGGCTGACGAACCTCGACCGCGTCTTGGGGAAGGCTTGACCGAACTTTTGGCGATGTCGGTCGGCCCACCTCCTTCTCCAGGTATGACAGGTCGTATTGCGTCCTTAAGGCGTGGTTTAGCCACCTCGGGTGCCGACGCGTCGTATATGCCGTTGGCTCCTAGTGAAGACGTGGAGGCGCCTAATTCCGAGGCAGAAGTGTCTTCGGGAACCGGCTCGCCTGGAGAGGTTTCGTCATCCCGGGAGGGGGACGAACCTGTTATCGTGACCTCGCCTTTCGCGAGTATGCCGATGACCTCGATCGTTGCCGTCACACCTTTTTCGGCCGTGCCACCCGTCGAGGCGGCGGCGGTGGCTACCTCGTCTGCAATTGTCCCTGGAGAGGGAGTTACTAGTATCGCGGTTACTCCGGACGTTCAGTCGGGTCTAGTCGCGTTGACTGAGCAGCATACCAGCCTTGTCTACACCGGTTTACAAATGATGATACCGATGGTGTTGGCGAAGAAACTTGACTTCGAGCTCCTGAAGAAGACTTCTCAGCTTTCGATCGAGGTTGTCAGGGGGCTTGGCAATCCTGGAGTAGCTGACGCTCTGGAGGCGGTGGTTAATGGTTTAGGGCAACCCGTTAACGAATATTTGCAGCGGGCTGAGGCCAGCCTTGATGCTGATGTCCAGGCTCAATTCGACCTCATGGATGAGCGGCTCGCTACCAAGCTTGCAAGTCTAGACAACTCTATCCAGAAGCACACGCTGGAGATGGATAGGAGAAAGGCTGTAGTGGAAGAAGCTCTTGCTGTTGAGATGCAGTGTCGATCCGAGCATGAAGGGAATGCAGCGAGGGTCTCCAAGCTGAGGGAAAAACTTGCTCTGGCAGAGGAGTGGGCCTCCCAGTCGTTGGCAGGTTCAGAGGTAGCGATTGGTCGACTGAGTGAAGTGCGACGGGATCTGGACCGTGCGAAAGCTGCCCGTGCGGGATGTCTTCGGGCAAGGGCTAACCTGACCCTTACGCATACCCCCGAGGCACAGCTGGAGCGGGCTCGCGCCGATGCCTTGGCCTTTAGGAAGGAGGGGATGGCTGCACTGGGGCTGCAGATTCGTGATCTGATTACTCCGCCATCTTGATGTATCTTTCCTTATGTAATTTCGCCTCCTTCTGGGAATGAATAAAAGCGACTCTTTTCTGACTGTTGTGGACCCGTCATTTCGGAATGTAAATGACAGTTTTTTAGGTGAGGGGGATATCGGAGGTAGTATGGACCTAACATACTCTCGATAAATCTCTTTAGCAGGATGTATCTATTCAGAGGTCGTATAGACATGATAGGATATGACCTAACTAGTTTCTCTTCTTGGAGTAGTTTCGTCAGAATTGAGATTCTCGCTATGTTCCGCCTAGGCAGGGGGGGAATTAAGCGTAGTATCTTTTCAGGAATTTGCCGTTGATGGGAGCCATTAATAGGTCTCCGTTAGGCTGGGCTATCCTGTAGGCGCCGTTCGAGAACGTTGTCTCGATCACATAAGGGCCTTCCCACTTGGGCTGGAATTTGCCTTTACTTCTGTGAGTTAAAATCATCAGCCTTCTTACTGCTAGAACTAGCTCGCCGACCTTGAACACCCTTTCCTTTACTTTATGGTTAAAAGCCCTAGAAATACGTGCTTGGTAGAGCGCGATGCACTATTGAGCTTGGAGACGTTTCTCGTCTAATCCTTCTAGCTCCTGAAGCCTTAAAAGGTCATTCTTTTCTTGAGTCAGCTCATTAGCCACGGCTATTCTGAGCGACGGGATCTGGATTTCAATGGGAAGAACTGCTTTGCTCCCGTAGACCAACGAGAATGGGGTACAACCCGTCGGCGTTCGTACCGTTGTGCGGTATGCCCAGAGGCATTCGCCCAGCCTTTCGTTCCAGTCTCTCTTGTTTGAAGAGACAAACTTCTTCAAGAGTTTGATAATGATTTTGTTGAAAGCTTCCGCCAGACCATTAGCAGCTGGATAGTATGCCGTGGAGGCAACATTGTGTATCCGGTTTTTGTCGCAAAACCGATGAAACGTTTGGCTAATGAACTGGGGCCCATTGTCGTGAATTATCCTCCGGGGTACCCCGAAGCGATAGATGACGTGATGTTTGATGAAGCTGACCACGTTGGATGCCTTTACCTCAGTGAGGGGGATTGCTTCGGCCCATTTGGAAAAGTAATCCGTGATGGCCAATATGAACTGGTGACCCCTGGAAGACGACGGGTGAATAGGACCGATGATATCCATTTCCCATGCTTCGAAAGGCCAGGATGCGACCGTAGGATGTAGATGTTCCGACGGTTGATGTATGAAGTCTGCATGAACCTGACAGGCTCTGCAATGCTTTGCATACTATATTACATCTGCGATCATGGTCGGCCAGTAATAGCCCATCCTCCTGATGCGATCCTGTAGCTTAGGCCCGGGTTGATGCGCTCCGCATACGCCGTCGTGAGCTTCACGGATAATCTGCTGTGCTTCGGTGCCAGAGAGACACCTCAACAGCAGTCCGTCGTAGGTCCGGCGATACAGGCATTGTGAAGACGCATCGAAGTAGAAGCGTAGCGATCGTCTCTTGACGGATACTGCTTCCTTGGGGTTCTCCGGTAAGATTCCGTATGCCACGAAATCTATGAAAGGACTTGTCCAATCTCTTGTAGGAGGATCGACGTTTACAGCGTAGCTGCGTTCTATGTGACAGCTGTTCTTCACACAGAATAAATCTCTGTTAAGAAGGATTACCGAATCTTGCCTTCTTATAGGAGCGGCTAAGTCTGCGGCCAAGCTGGCCAGGGCGTCAGCTTCCAGATTCTGAGATCGAGGTACGTGCTCTAGGAAGAACCCTTTGAACGTCATGGCTATCTCGATTGTCGCCCGGTGATAGGGGATGAGGTCTGGATTACGGACTTCGTATATTCCCCTGACTTGATTGATGATGAGCAGAGAATCACCGAAAGCCTCCAGGGATTCTACCCCCAGTTCCGTAGCAACTTGGAGCCCAATTAGTAGAGCGTTGTATTCCGCCACGTTGTTGGAGTAGGGCTCGCTAAGAGAGTATGCTCGGTAGATGACGAGTTGATCCGGGGTAACTAGGACGACTCCCACTCCTGAAACGACGTTTCCTTTAGGACCGGTTCTGGAGGCGCCATCAAAGAACAGTTGCCATACGTCGCTTTTCCTTGCGAAGTTACATTCTGCAACTTCATCGGGGATGTCCTCGTATAGTTTGGAGGTCTCCGGGATCGGATGAGCCGCTAGGAAGTCGGCCAGCGCTTGGCCTTTGACGGATTTCTGTGGGATGTACACCATGTCGTATGGTGTCAGCAGCATCGCCCACGTTGCGAGTCGGGAGTTGAGGGCACTTGGCTTGCTCATCAGCACTCGGAGGGGGTTGATCCTGGAGATGATATGAATAGTTTGGCCGGTGACGTAGTGCCGCGTTTTCTGGACAGCGAACATCAGAGCCAAGCATTCCTTCTCCACTGGGTTATACCGGTATTCGACCCCGACCATCATTCTGCTAAGGTAGTAGATAGCCTGTTCATGACCCGCATCATTTTTCTGCGCGAGAAGAGCTCCTAGCGAATGATCCATTGCCCGTACGTACAGCAAGAATGGTTTTCCCACGACGGGAGGCACCAGAACTGGCAGGCTGGTTAGGTAGCGTTTGATATCCTCGAACGCTTGCTGACAGGTTTCGTCCTATATGAAGGATACATCTTTCTTCATGAGATGAGAGAAGGGCTGACATCTCCCCGAGAGGTTGGATATGAACCGCCGGATATAAGCCAGACGTCCTTGGAACCCCCTGAGTTCCCTCAGATTATGGGGCGGTCGCATTGCCGTGATCGCTTGGACTTTGTCAGGGTCTACTTCGATGCCTTTGGTGGTAATGACGAATCCCAGGAACTTGCCACTGGATACACCCAGAAAGGACTTTGTGGGGTTCATCTTGAGTTGATGCTGGCGCATCAATTCGAATACTGCCCTCAGGTCTTGGATGTGATCACCTTTGAGGCGACTTTTGACGGCTATGTCGTCTACGTAACATTCCACTGTTTTGCGTAAATGCCCACGGAATATGTTACTCATAGCCCGTTGGTACGTAGCCCCAGCGTTCTTTAGCCCGAAGGGCATGACCGTATAGCAATATACCCCCAGTGGTGTCCGGAAGGCAGTGTGCTTCTCGTCTTCAGGATGCATCTTGATCTGATTGTATCCTGAGAACCCGTCCATGAAAGACATGCGTTCGAAGCCCCAGGTGTTGTCGATCATGATGTCCGTGATGGGGAGAGGGAATTCATCTTTGGGGCAGGCCGCATTCAGATCTCGGTAGTCGATGCAGATGCGTACCTTCCCATTTTTCTTCATGACTGGGACCACGTTAGCGACCCAGTCGGGGTGTTGTTCCTCCCGGATGAAACCGCAGGTTATCAACTTCTTGACTTCAGCTTCGATGGCGTCCATCATATCGGGGCAGAACCGTCGTTGGTGCTGCTTTACCGGCTTCGAGTCGGTTAATATATTGAGCATATGAGTAGCTACCTTCGGGTCTAGGTCTGGCATGTCCTCGTAATCCCACGCGAAGACGTCAATATACTCCTTTATCAGCTGTATAACTTCTTCCCTTTCAGGTGGGGGAAGATTGTTACTGACAAATATTGGCTTTGGTGAGAGCTCACTCCCAACGTTGATCTGGACGACTTCGTCCTTGGTGGGAGGTTCTCTCTGCTCGAAGCGGAATTCCCACTGCGTATCCATTTGTTGAGCCCAGGGGTCATCCTCGAATGGCTCCGCATCCTGCTCCTCGGCTTCTGAGGGATTCGTCATCACCATATTCACTGACAATGCTTGTTCGAGAGCATCCGGCGAGTTGGAGGGCGATGAGCTGTTCTGGGAAGAGGAAAAGGGGTCCTCTTTTGGTTCGGAAGTCGCGAGGGAGGTGGCATACCCTAACCCGAGACGAGTTTGTTGATTACGGGGGTTGCCGCACGGCGGCGTTCGTCTGCCTCTTCCGTAGTTGAGGCCTGGCTTCCGTTTCAAGTCGTAGCCCATGTTTTGCATTATCTTTAGCGCTTGCGGGCTATAACGATGAATCTGTATTTTCCCGGTGTCGTCATCGAAAGGGTCTTCTTGGACAATCGGTTGATTCCGCATGCGACCGAAGACTATTGAGCGCTGACTGCTGCAGGTAGGCGGGACGATGAAGATAGAATCCTCATGTGGCCCATATGTCGTGACGACGTTGGATGGTGATGCTACTTCCCAGACATATGGACGATAGGAGCCTATAGCTTTCAAGAATTTTTGTGCTATGGGTTCTACCTCGTCATGTGGAGTAGGTCCTTGTACTTGCTCAGAGGTGATATGGACATGGCAATTTTTGTGGACTTAACATTACTAGCGTACTTAGAATTTAAGTACGAATGTTAAGTGTAGACGACAATCGATATCAGAGGTAATATGGACATGATAACTGATGGTCGAAAGTTTATTCAGAGGTAATATGAACATGACAAACTTTGTGATAGTGACTCCATCGGAGAGGGAGGCACATATCTGCTCAGAGGTAATATGGACATGGCAATTTTTGTGGACTTAAGATTACTGGCGTACTTAGAATTTAAGTACGAATGTTAAGTGTAGACGACAATCGATATCAGAGGTAATATGGACATGATAATTGATGGTCGAAAGTTTATTCAGAGGTGATATGAACATGACAAACTTTATGATAGTGACTCCATCGGAGAGGGAGGCACATATCTGCTCAGAGGTAATATGGACATGGCAATTTTTGTGGACTTAACATTACTGGCGTACTTAGAATTTAAGTACGAATGTTAAGTGTAGACGACAATCGATATCAGAGGTAATATGGACATGATAATTGATGGTCGAAAGTTTATTCAGAGGTGATATGAACATGACAAACTTTGTGATAGTGACTCCATCGGAGAAGGAGGCACATATATGCTCAGAGGTAATATGGACATGGCAATTTTTGTGGACTTAACATTACTGGCGTACTTAGAATTTAAGTACGAATGTTAAGTGTAGACGACAATCGATATCAGAGGTAATATGGACATGATAATTGATGGTCGAAAGTTTATTCAGAGGTGATATGAACATGACAAACTTTGTGATAGTGACTCCATCGGAGAGGGAGGCACATATCTGCTCAGAGGTAATATGGACATGGCAATTTTTGTGGACTTAACATTACTGGCGTACTTAGAATTTAAGTACGAATGTTAAGTGTAGACGACAATCGATATCAGAGGTAATATGGACATGATAATTGATGGTCGAAAGTTTATTCAGAGGTGATATGAACATGACAAACTTTGTGATAGTGACTCCATCGGAGAGGGAGGCACATATCTGCTCAGAGGTAATATGGACATGGCAATTTTTGTGGACTTAACATTACTGGCGTACTTAGAATTTAAGTACGAATGTTAAGTGTAGACGACAATCGATATCAGAGGTAATATGGACATGATAATTGATGGTCGAAAGTTTATTCAGAGGTGATATGAACATGACAAACTTTGTGATAGTGACTCCATCGGAGAGGGAGGCACATATCTGCTCAGAGGTAATATGGACATGGCAATTTTTGTGGACTTAACATTACTGGCGTACATAGAATTTAAGTACGAATGTTAAGTGTAGACGACAATCGATATCAGAGGTAATATGGACATGATAATTGATGGTCGAAAGTTTATTCAGAGGTGATATGAACATGACAAACTTTGTGATAGTGACTCCATCGGAGAGGGAGGCACATATCTGCTCAGAGGTAATATGGACATGGCAATTTTTGTGGACTTAACATTACTGGCGTACTTAGAATTTAAGTACGAATGTTAAGTGTAGACGACAATCGATATCAGAGGTAATATGGACATGATAATTGATGGTCGAAAGTTTATTCAGAGGTGATATGAACATGACAAACTTTGTGATAGTGACTCCATCGGAGAGGGAGGCACATATCTGCTCAGAGGTAATATGGATATGGCAATTTTTGTGGACTTAACATTACTGGCGTACTTAGAATTTAAGTACGAATGTTAAGTGTAGACGACAATCGATATCAGAGGTAATATGGACATGATAATTGATGGTCGAAAGTTTATTCAGAGGTGATATGAACATGACAAACTTTGTGATAGTGACTCCATCGGAGAGGGAGGCACATATCTGCTCAGAGGTAATATGGACATGGCAATTTTTGTGGACTTAACATTACTGGCGTACTTAGAATTTAAGTACGAATGTTAAGTGTAGACGACAATCGATATCAGAGGTAATATGAACATGATAATTGATGGTCGAAAGTTTATTCAGAGGTGATATGAACATGACAAACTTTGTGATAGTGACTCCATCGGAGAGGGAGGCACATATCTGCTCAGAGGTAATATGGACATGGCAATTTTTGTGGACTTAACATTACTGGCGTACTTAGAATTTAAGTACGAATGTTAAGTGTAGACGACAATCGATATCAGAGGTAATATGGACATGATAACTGATGGTCGAAAGTTTATTCAGAGGTGATATGAACATGACAAACTTTGTGATAGTGACTCCATCGGAGAGGGAGGCACATATCTGCTCAGAGGTAATATGGACATGGCAATTTTTGTGGACTTAACATTACTGGCGTACTTAGAATTTAAGTACGAATGTTAAGTGTAGACGATAATCGATATCAGAGGTAATATGGACATGATAATTGATGGTCGAAAGTTTATTCAGAGGTGATATGAACATGACAAACTTTGTGATAGTGACTCCATCGGAGAGGGAGGCACATATCTGCTCAGAGGAAATATGGACATGGCAATTTTTGTGGACTTAACATTACCGGCGTACTTAGAATTTAAGTACGAATGTTAAGTGTAGACGACAATCGATATCAGAGGTAATATGGACATGATAATTGATGGTCGAAAGTTTATTCAGAGGTGATATGAACATGACAAACTTTGTGATAGTGACTCCATCGGAGAGGGAGGCACATATCTGCTCAGAGGTAATATGGACATGGCAATTTTTGTGGACTTAACATTACTGGCGTACTTAGAATTTAAGTACGAATGTTAAGTGTAGACGACAATCGATATCAGAGGTAATATGGACATGATAATTGATGGTCGAAAGTTTATTCAGAGGTGATATGAACATGACAAACTTTGTGATAGTGACTCCATCGGAGAGGGAGGCACATATCTGCTCCTCTGCCATAGTGATCGTTCCCTATAGACGCAGAGTTATGACCTTGGCATCGATTAATTCCTGAATTCTCTTCCTTAGTACATAGCAGGCCTTCGTAGGGTGATGAGTGTACTGATGGAAGAGGCAATAATCTGGGTCATTGATTCTGTCAGACCTCTCAGGATATCTGACGTCGGGAAGCTGAAGCTTACTTCCCTTTCTTAATATATTGAAGATTTCAATTACGTCATCTCCTCCGAAGGAGAAAGTTCCTTTCGGTCGTGGGGCCTTTGACGTCTGAGTTTTATGGTCTCCGGGGGAGATAGCCATTGTCGTACCCTCTTTGAATCCTGTGGACATTCTACCCCTCGCTTTGGATGTTGCTCTGTTCTGTCGAGGCGAGCTACCCCCGGACACGCTATGGCCTCCGGTCGTAGAAACTGAATCAGGAGGAATTGTCCTTGACCGTACAAGATTAAATTTAGCAGCATATCCTAATCCGAAACGAGTTTGCTGATGGTGGGAATTACCCTGCAATGGTGTTCGTCTACCCTTTCCATAGTTGAGACCTTGCTTTGATTCCAAATCATAACCCATGTTCTGTATAATCTTCAAAGCCTGTGGGCTGTACCTGTGGATTTGTATTTTCCCACTCTCAGGCTCGCGGAATTCTTCCTGTTCAACCGGACCGTTCCATTTTTGTTTGAAGACTATTGGATGCTGATCGCCGCGGGTAGGAGGGACAATAAAGGCATTATCTTCATCTGGTTCATACATCATGATGACTTTAGATGTTGATGCATTTTCCCATACGATCTCTCCTCGTCTGACGGTTTTACGACTCCTGTCTTTGTCTTTTCGGATTAGATAGGTGTGCAGGTCAGGAGGATTTGTCGAAGAGGAAGACGAAGGCTTGTGTCTTCTGTTCCCCTCAGCGGGTACGCGGAGACTGGTCACCCTGGTTTTCCCTATACCGCCTGTATACAACAGGTTGGCCATCTGGGCGGCGGATAATCCCCCGGGAGGGTGTCTTTCCGCAATCTGAGCTTGTTTTATGCCGAGGGATTGTTCCTGGCGTAACTTGGGGATTCGCTCAGTCTGGCGTAAGGCTGAAGAGGCCATCAGTTGGCCATTAGCTTCTCGCGTAATCCGAAGAGTAGGTAGATCATTCTTTTGCTGGCGTAAAGGCCCAGTAGTTGAATATTCACCTGCCTGCTTTCCTTTGCGGGGATCGCCGCGCTCGTCTGGTTCACCGTAAAGGTCAGATGTCATTTTGCGCGTAGAGCATGATCTGTACTTCTGATTTGGTGTTGAGGCGCCATCAGAGGTCTTGTCTGTACCGCGCGTAGCGGGAGACTGATTTCTGCGCGTAGAACGCAGTGGATACTCCTGGGTTAGCGCTGAGGCTTTGCCAGAAGCTTTGTCTGTACCGCGCGTAGCGGGAGACTGATTTCTGCGCGTAGAACGCAGTGGATACTCCTGGGTTAGCGCTGAGGCTTTGCCAGAAGCTTTGTCTGTACCGCGCGTAGCGGAAGACTGATTTCTGCGCGTGGAGCGCAGAGGATACTCCTGGGTTAGCGCTGAGGCTTTGCCAGAAGCTTTGTCTGTACCGCGCGTAGCGGGAGACTGAATTTTACGTGCGGGGCACGGAGGGAGCGATGCTACCACCTCATTGGTCGGAGAGATCGGAGAGATCGGAGAGTCCACAGGAACGGCGGAGGATGTCTTGGGCATCCACACTTTGCGTAGCTTCCTGCTGTCTTGGACGGAAAGAGAGTGAGAGCTACCCCCAGTCCGAAGCATGTCTTCGTAGGCAGACTGGTCGAACTGAACGACCAGTGTCTTCTTTACGGTTCCTACAGATACCGCATCGTGTTGAGCAATTACTTCCTCGTCAGAAGAGAAAGATGTCCCCAGCAGAGTCGCCATCTTGTTTGTGGTATTAAACGAAAGAATGAAAGTGTATTTCAATGACGGGGTTATAAGAGACCCGCGCCCTTTGGTTTACAAACAAACTTGTACAATGTAATCCTATACGAGGATGTGGGAGTACAATTTATTTAATCTGGGTATAAATTGCTATAGGTGTCTGATCTGTGGTCGATCACTTTAGCCCTTGGACTACACGATGTTGAAGAAGTGCCGTGGAAGACAGGATGCAGCTTCGGAGGTTGCAAAGGAGGGTGGATGCGCGATGCTGAAGGTCGTCGCTCCCTGTTCCTTGCCCGAGCTCTGGGTTCTCCTCTCTCTCTCTCTATCTCTCCTCCTTGATCTCTGGTTCGATGACCTTGCCCGATCTTCGAGTTTCTAATTTTTCGACCATTTTCCCCATTGATAGGGGTCTCTATTTATAGAGTTTTGGTGACAGTGACCACTCCGTCGGTGTAACAACCGAGGAGTGGACAATACAGCACCATTTTACACAACGGTTTAAAATAACCAATGCCTGCGTGTAAATGACCTTTTGAGTGAGCATGTGACGCGTGTCCAACTAAGGGGACAAAACGCGTATATCTGCTACGAAGATCACGGCGTAGAAGCCACGTAGGTAGGTATCCCTTGTGTAGCAGAGGTTGGCGTAAAAGCCAAGCGACTGTCACCTTGGCGTAGAAGCCAAAATAGGCATAGAAGCCGAGCAGGCATAGAAGCCGAATGGGCATAGAAGCCGAACAGGCATAGAAGCCGAATGGGCATAGAAGCCGAATGGGCATAGGAGCCGAATAGTCGTAGAGACCGAGAGGGCGTTGGAAGCCGAGGGAGCACTGATCCTGAGCGGGCGTAGAAGCCACTGCGTATCGTGTCGAAGTGCTGATGCGGACGTCTTAGCCGAAATTACGGCTTTCGAAGATGTAATCAAATCTTCTACAGAGATTTGTCATCATCTTGTGCATTAAATGCGGAGACGTGTTTTTGAAGGTCTGCAGCCCTTCTGTGCATCCGTCACGGAGACGTGCCTTGAGGGAAACTGTCACTGCTCTGTGCAATTAGACGTAGAGACGTGCCTCGAGCCCCGTACGAAGTGCAGCTTTTGACGTGGCAGCGGTTTGCCTTACTGCGGAGCGTGAAACAGCTCATGTTTGCCTGTGTAAACAAGGCAGCGTATTCCCTTGTACGCGAAAGAGCGGTTTACGCTGGGGGGATTTTGGTAGGCGACGGTTTGGTGATATTTTAACCAAATTCTCTGCATTAAATGCAGAGATCCGCCATCATACTGTGGGGTACGTCCCGAGGGGTCTGCCATCGTTTCCAGCCGTCGTCTGGGTAGCCGTGCATTACTTTTTGTCAGGAGTCAGAGGCCGGGTTCACCGCGTGACTTGACAGGTTCATTTCGGGGAAGACGAAGCGTTCCTCGTACGCTTTAACGCTGCTCTGAGAGCGGCTAGGTTTTACGCCATGGAGGCGATGCAGAACCCTGTTTTACGTTGGATGGCTTCGAAGGCCTCTGCTTACGCTGCTCTGTATCGAGATGCTGCGTAGATCGTTCCAGCGTATTTTTCATGCTTCTACAGTGGTGATGAAGAATGAAGTGGAGGTGGTGATGTGGAATGAAGTGGTGGGGGGAGGAGGCTGTGCTCAGTGTCCACGGTGGGGGGTGGGCTGTGCACGTGGCCGTGATGGTGGTGGAAAGGCTGAGGGGGTGGTGGAGTTGCTGGTAGGGTGGCTGGTGAAGTGGTGAAGTGGGTGGTGAAGTAGGATGGAAGAAGAAGAAGAAGAAGAAGAGGAGGAGGAGAGGAAGAAAAGAGAAGGAAAAGGGAAGGGGAGGGCTGGACCCGTCGGCTGAATGGGGAGAGGGAGGAGAGAGAGTGAGGGGAGGGGGGTTTTCCAAGACTCCTAGAAATTAGGGCCGGCCTAGGGATAGGTGTTGTGAAGGGGGAATTAAATAGGAGAGAGTGTGTGAATGTGTGGCTAGAAATGAATGGAATTATTTGAATGGATGGTTGAGATTCATTATGATGGATGAATGCTTCCAAGAGAGAGAGGGGGTGGGTTGTGACCGGTCCAGGAGGGGGGAGGCTTTCTTCATTGGCCCAAACCAATGAGAAAGTGACACCTATTGCTACTTTTGCACATTAGCCCCTTAAGTTCGGGAACTTGTACAAACACATGAAATGACGCGAAAATTGTGCCGAAAATTGCGTTTATTAAATTGTATGACGAGGGGGTAGCGTGGGTGAGGAACGGGTTTAATTAAATGGGTATTGGGATTAATTTAGGATTTAAATGGGATTTACTAAGTTGGTAATCCCGATTTAAATAGAGATAACGCGTCCCGTGAATTTAATTTAATTGGGGCCCGTGGGGTCAAAATTCGGAAATGACGCAAAGGCATAAAATGGTGGGAGCTTGGAGTCAGTCTTGGACCCTTTAGTTGGTCCGGCTCAACGGGTTAAGTTGGTACCCCAAAATCGAGGGTAACGACACAGGTGTCCGACACGGAATTAAATATGGGTTACGATTTTCGGAATGTTGCGCAATTAATTTAGAGCACACAAAAATTGATTTTAACAGTCAGAAAAGTCCAGTGCCTAATTTGGCGAGTTGAGTCGAAAGTACAATATTTGTACGAAATTTATGGGCTGATATTGGGCTCCGAAAAATCAGAAAAAGATAGGGCGCGCCAAGGGTTTTAATTAATTGAATTAAATACCAGATAAAATCCTCTAATATCTAAACCTCGACATCTGCTATCAAAATTTTCCAAATCCATTCTAACTATCTACAGAATAAATCGAGGGGGTTTACACCACTGGCACCACAGGCCACCACCACCACTACCCCCACCGCCATCACCACCGCCACCTCCCTGCCACCCTGCGTCGCCGCCACCGCCACCGCCACCGCCGCTGCAGCTGCCGCAGCTGCTACTGCTGCTGCTGCTGCGGCTGACCTCCGCTGGAGCTCCGCCCCTCCGCCGCCGACGACGAACCAGACACGCCCCCCCCCCCCCCCCCCGACACGTCAGGTACACCCCCCTGTACATATACATATATATATACGTATATATATATATATATATATATATATATATATATATATATATATATATATATATGTTTATATATATATATATATATATATATATATATATATCTATATGTATATATGTTGTATTTATATATATATGTATATATTATTTATTTATATAATATGTATATATACAGGATATATATTATATTATTTACATACTATTATATGAATATATATAAGTATTTTATATTTATATATATATATATATGTATATATAGTATATATGTATATATATATGTATATATATAATATATATATATTATTTATATTATTATGTATATATATACTATTATATATATAAAATATATAAAATATATAATATATATATATATATATATATATATATATATATATATATATATATATATATATATATATATATATATATTATATTATCCTATTATTATTATTTATACTATTATAATATATATATATGTATGTATATGTATATATTAATTATTATTATATATATATATGTATTATGTATACATATTAAGTATATATATATAATATATTATATTATTTATAGTATTATGTATATATTACCATTATATATATATATATATATATATATATATATATATATATATATATATATATATATATATATATATAAGTATTATTATGAATATATTATATATAATTATGTATATATCAAGTATTATTATATATTTTATATATATATATATATATATATATATATATATATATATATATATATATATATATATATATATATATATATATATATATATATATATATATATATATATATACTATATATGTATTACATATGTTATTATTTATATATGTATCATATATATAATTATGCCCTTTAAAATATATAGTTATGTATATATATATGTATATTATTATTATTACTATATATATATATATATATATATATATATATATATATATATATATATATATATTATCACTTGTATTATATATAAATAAGTATTATATATATTTATATATAATATGTATATAAGTAAGAATATATGTATTTTATATTATATATGTTATTATACTATGTATATATCCTATACTATATGTACTTATGATTACTTGCATAATATTAAATTATTAAATTATTAAATTCACGAACTCATGTACGTCTTAAAACAGAGTGCACCTACAACGCAGTTAGTGATCCCAGGTCACAGAACCATTCAGACGCAACTGCGGGAACAGGTTTTTGGCACTCACAGCTTGAGAACGTAGGCAGGTATACCTTGCCTTATTGTACTATTTAAATTCAGTTATTTTTAGTTACATGTTTATTTATTTTAATATTATATAAATGTGCGCGTCCGAGAAGACTCGGGTGCCGTCAACGAAGGCGTTGACGTTAGGACTTGTGTCTGACCTAGTGTCCAGTAGACCCACATAAAGTTGTGGAGTTATTGGTATGACTCCCCAGGCCTTGACACATATCATTACACGTCACCGAGTGAGTTCATGTAGGGATGCGTGCCTCATGCACGACTGGCCATCAGTATGAGCAACACGTGTAACGATATTTAGCTTAGTTGTTTATTTCTATAGAGACTTGCATTTTAGTACGAGATGTCCACGTCGTGTTCGCGACTTGTACATTTGTATTGGGCGGGGAGAACGACTAGTAGGCGTATGGGACACCCACCTCCTTTATACAGATACCGTACTCGACGGAGTGATACGGACATATATATATATTGCAGATACCACGTCCTTTAGAGTGTTGGACGTCACTTGTTATTTTTGCAGATACCACACTCTATAGAACGTTGGACGTTATACTATTTCAGATACCATGCTCCTCGGAGATGGATGATTGCAAAGTGCCCTCGAATGGGGGCATATGTGGCATATACTAGCCAGTCACGACGATTGGTGAATTACGTCAGCATATGTCTAGCCTACACTTTTCCATACGTACTAAGTTGTCCTCAAATTTGCATTCACTTAGATGGTTAGCACACCCCTTATATTTATTCAGTATTTACTTTATGGCATGCATTTTTGTATCTTGTTACGTCCCTCTGAGGACCTGGATCCCTTCCAGGTTGTTTGTGCAGTTGCAGGATATTTGATCCAATAGAGTGTGGACGTCATTGCAGGTATATTTATATTTTCAGCTATTTCAGTTATGTATTATTTTCCATTTTATTCTGCTTTTATAGCATAGTATTTATAGACCTATATTGTTCTTCTGGTCTATTCGAGCGGATGTATTATTGGGCTGCAGACTGATGATGCGTATCGTTCTTTCATGAGATTACTTGCCCTGGATTAAGATTTAGATTTAGTTATTGTATGTTAGAAATAGATTATTATTGGAACACTTGACCATGGACAGCATAAGTGCGCTTCGTCGGGTCCATTAAATTGGAAAGCCCTACGGAGTCGTACCAGCTGGCCATTGCCACGTGTCTGGTCCCATAGATTTTAGGACTGGGGCGTGACAGTAGACGACTAGTCCAAGGTAGTATACCCTACCAAGGCCTGAATATCGTCTATTGTCCTGCCCAAAAATGGGGTCGCAAACCAGAACCGAAATTGGCATAAAATACACCAGACATTCCTCCGAGGCCGGTACAATCCCGGTGCCCCGGTGATCGTCTAAGGAATCAGATACCTCGTGCACGAGTTGTCCGTGACCATGCAAGTCTCTAGTCTTGGGTCGCTTGTCATGTACATATTTAGGTCAGATTCAAGTTCAAGTTCAAGATTGTTAATAAATATATTGACTCCCCGAGCCGTTCGATTCAATTGTAGGACGAGTGTTGTTTAACTTGTCATGATGCAGTCCCTAGTTCAGAACTGCCTCGGTGACCTAACATTCCCGAATACTGTCAGGTTAATTCTTGTGCGGAATAACTATTTGATAGTCTTCCGGGAAACTTAGATAAATGCAAGGCAATGACAGTGTTACATGGTCGTGGCATAAATTTACGGGACGAGCATAGCGGATATATAAAACAGACAAGCATTAAAATAAAGGAAACGAGTACAAGTTACAATGTAAGAAGGCAAGCATGCATTTATATTTGAAATATAAGCATTTACGTTAGTACGGGTATAAGGGGTAGTTCGAGGAGTGAAGCCGTATAGGGGTATATCGGACGACATAATCTAGGGGGCGAGCAGTGTAAACAAGTAAAACAGTGCACTACGAATAGTACATAATGATCTACTCGAGGCATAGCGGGGTCTACTTGCACGAAGCTAAGATATCATACGATGGTCAATGTTATAAGCCAAGTTTCATTTTCTTGTTCTAACACAAGCAATACAAGATAAGATTATTTCCTTAGCTAGGTGCGTTGTATTCTTTATTAGCATGCATGGGGTAATTCACCTAGCGACTAGCATGTATCGTCCATATTTTAAGTGTGCAAGCTAAGCAAAAATAAGTTCACCATAGCTATCCACCTTAGCGATGATTCGCCTCAGTCGAGCGATACTCTGAGAGAGACTTTGAAAGTCTAAGTCTGAACTCCTGAAGGGCCAAGTCTAGAATCTTTTACCTCAAACGAGTCTTCTCGCTGAACAAGGCAGGTCAGGTCGTTGTACTAGCCATTTGAATCGATGATCCGCTTGAATGTAACAGGGAGTTACATTTGGCACGACCACGTCGGAGGAGGGGGAACAATGAAGGAGCCGAGAGAAGTTGGTATGACCTTGTCGGAGCTGAGAAAGGGGACCACGGGAAGCGGATCGTCGGAGAAAATAGGACCACGGGAGGGAGAGAGGGACATTCGAGTGAGAGAGGAGGCAGAGAGAGGTATGTTAAATTTTGATTGGCTGTGTTTTCTTTTAATTTAGGGCACAGTCGTCCGTGACGGACCAACGACATCCTAGTACATTGCCTAAATCGAGTAGACATCGCCAATATATCATAAATCTTTACTGCATAGTTCCCGCATAATCCGGCGCAACCCAGTGACTATATAGCAACGACTGGGCGATAGTATTTATGAAATTTTTTGAACTATTGTAATTGGTCGTTACGATGCCGCTGAGACGTCGCTATTAGGCGACGGATATCAGACGTCACCAATATTCCATCGCTAAACCTTTGTATATTAGTAGTGGCTTGTACCAATCATATCATCCACTGTAAGTACCAGCAAACTCTGCCACACCTTGGCAGCCACGGGCTCACTATGCTGCAAATGTAATGACCCGCAACCGCACGGTGCATTATGCTGAGTAGGATTGAATGAGACAATACCTAGTTAAATTTTAATTTATTGGATTTGGAAACAAGTATTGATTTGAGTTTGTTTTATGTACAGATCGCAAATAGAGTTTGATGGAATCAGATGTTCATTCAGAGCAGTACTGGATAGCTGGATTTAGAGCGATAATATCGTCTTCCTTAGTCTGATCGGTCGGATAATTTGGAGAGCACGACCTGCTCGCACGGTCATACTAATTGAGTAGATCGTGCTTTGCATCGGACCACAGGTTCAAGGGATCGGCCGTATCAGCAATGCAGGGTGCTTAACGGAATCAGAGGTGAGTAGGCTATGTCCCTTCTCCTCTACTCTTTCATGCCTAATAATATGGAACACACGTAATGGCTTGAAAACTTGGACTAGAACTTGAAAATTACTACACTGTTGCGTGCATAGAGCATGCGTCATTTGGTTGGATATGATTTGTGGCTTGAGTTGGTTTTTGCGTTGGACAATTGGAGCTTGAGTAGGCAGTTGGAGCTTGAGTGGATCATCTTGGTTGGAACATCGAGATAATTCGGGCGGGCGAGCGTGTATCCGTACACGAGTATCAGTTGGGCGCTTTGTCATGCAAAGCGTACAGTTGTGGTTCGAAACTAGATAACTGCATCGGTGAGGGCAATGTACCACTGTTAGGGCATTGTGCCATGGAGTTTTCTGAGCGAGGGGTGTTGCACCAATTGGAGCATTGTGTCGAAGCGGCATAGTGCCTATGGGGATAACTTGAGATGGTACCTTCGGATATAAGTTGGAGATTGGTTATGGATAGTTGGTTGGATTGAGGCGAGTATCATTTGGTGGGACGAGAATGCTAGTTCTCTCGTCATACCTATTTGGTGTTTGCATCGGTCACGGACAACCTGTTACACACAGGGTTTGGTTTCCATGAAAGGGATAGGATCTGGGGCACCGGGACCGTTCGGCCATGGAGGAGACAATGGTAACGTTCCTTGGGTGCGGTACCGGCAGTTCGATACGACCAGGCGGGCTAGCTACTCAGTTCGGATCGAGTAGAACTGTAGTTGATTAGTCCTTTATAGCTTGGCCAGTGACTTTATATAGATAAGAGTTGGTTTGCTTTACTTTGGTTTGGTTTGTGCTTTTCGCGTAGGCGGCAGCCACCTTGTCTCGGCAAGAGTGTGCATATCGATGATTGGATTAATAAGTCTTAGATTATGGCTTAGTTTGAGGATGGATATTGAGACTTGGATTGTGGTTCGATAGGTTCAAGCGTTGCTTGGGTTTCAGTAGGACAGTTTGTATGCTAGTTTTCTTTTGAGTTGGATATATCTGCTTGTATATATTTTGCTTGAGTTGAATGCTTGCATGTTTAACCTGCTTTACAGTTTTCCTTAACATGTCATACTTTTTTCCATGAAAAGAATCTAGGATTCAAGTAGAAAGATCATCATATAACTGCTTGCATTCACTATTCTACTTAGTGTCGGTTTAGACGAGTGGGTTACCCCGCTCACAAGTACGGCTGTGTACTGACCCACATTTGTGGACATTATTTAAGGTACGCAGGTATAGTGGCGCTGCTTGGATATACGGGACATAATGTATGAACGGTAAGTAGCTTTGTGGGCAAGAGAAAGAGCAAGAGTGTGGCATTTTCTTTTGTGGCATTATCCTTTGTGACATTTTATTTGGACCCTATCGAGAGCTTCGCTGTGTATACTCTGATGTGTGCTTGGTACACAATACTTTTTACTACAACTTGGTCGATTCGATGATAACTTTGATGTTTGACAATATTTCCTTGTGCGAGCGCAACTCCAGGCTTGTACGACATCATGTCCCGATGAGAACGATCGTCCTGCGGGAGCGCTGCAACATAGTGATTCAAGTTTAGCGGGGACGATCGAGCTTGCGGGAGATTAGAAATGGCCTTAGTCAACAGATGAGATTCGGAGTCACAGATTTTTGAAGATGGCATCGCCTCTGACTCGTCGTTCCCTGGAAGGGAATATTATTCATATGAATTGACGACTGTGAAACTAGCTTGTGAAATTAAAGCAGTGGCTCGTTCAGATCAAATTCTTACAATACTGGAAGGGACAGATGTGTCTCAGATCTACAAGATGCATCAAAACTTAGTCTGGCATCCGTGCTCGTATAAAAGGCGAAGGTGATATCCTGTGCTTCGAGGCAGTAAAAGCAGCACGAAGAACTATTCCATGCGCGACCTAGGAATTATGGCGAGTGTATCCACGTTAAAATTGTGACGACACTATTCCTATGGCATAGCGACAAAATCTTCGTGGATCACATGAACCTCAATATAGATATTCACCCAGTGAGGTATTGAGATTGACAAAGAGGTGTTTGGCTGAGCTAATCTAAGAGCATGTTTGATGTATGGGTAACTCGCCTAGCGGGGGTAGTATCAGTTGTGATGATCGTTCGGAGTAATATGAGATATTTAGAGATGGTGCTTGCAGAACATTATGCAATTGGAGTCATGCTAGAGTTTGGTTAGTTGAGTTTGGATGGTGCTAGTATGGATTCAAAAATAGTTGGATGGATTGAGTTGGAACACGAACTGATTTGAGTCAAGTGGGAAGACCGTCAGTGGAAATCATCGTATTTGAGAATAGCGCTTGTGCGAATATGTTGGGATAAACATCATGATTGGTTCAATTAGGAGTGAAGCGAATGAATACCTTGAACATAAAGATACCCTTGTAACTTATTCAAATTTGCTATCGCTAAGCTCGACTGAAATACATGTATTTCAGGGATACCTTAAATATGTGTATGATCCAAAACTAAGCGATAAAAGGAATTCATATTAAGCTGCAAAGAGGATGTGGAAATATAGAATTTGTGTGAGCGTTCAGCACGAGCAAGATGCTGAGTCTGGATCAAGAGAATGTGAGTTGCATAGAGCAAAGTTATGAATTGGACAAGCGGCATGCGACAAAGAATAGATACTCGTATGGTTCGAGGACGAACCTGATTCTAAGTGGTATATTATATAATGCCCCACAATCGCACGGTACATTACGCTGAGTCAGATTGAATGAGATAATAGCTGGTTACATTTTAATTTGTTGGATTTGGGAACAAGTATTGATTTGAGTTTGTTTCAGGTGCAGATCGTAAACGGGGTTTGATGGTATCAGATGTTCGTTCAGAGCAGTATTGGGATAGCTGGATTTAGAGCGATAATGTCGTCTTCCTTAGTACGATCGGTCGGATGATTTGGAGAGCATGGCCTGCTTACACGGTCATACCAATTGAGTAGATCGTGATTTGCATCGGACCACGGGTTCAAGGGATCGGCCGTATCGGCACGGTAGGGTGCTTAACGGAATCAGACTTGGTTAGTGGGCTCTGTCCCTTCTCCTCTACTCCTTTATGCCTAATAATATGGAACACACGTAATGGCTTGAACACTTGGATTGGAACTTAGAAATTACTACACTATGGCGTGCATAGAGCGTGCGTCGTTTGGTTAGATATGATTTATGGCTTGAGTTGGTTTTTGTGTTGGGCAATTGGAGCTTGAGTAGGCAGTTGGAGCTTGAGTGGATTATCTTGGTTGGAACATCAAGGTAATTCGGACGGGCGGGCGAGCATGCATCCATGCACGAGTATCAGTTGGATGTTTTGTTATGTAAAGCGTGCAGTTGTGGTTCAAAATCGAACAACTGTATCGGTGAGGGCATTGTGCCACTGTTAGGGCATTGTGCCATGAAGTTTTTTGAGCGAGGGGTGTTGCACCAATTGGAGCATTGTGTCAAAGCGGCATAGTGCCTATAGGAATAACTTGAGATGTTGCCATGGGATATAAGTTGGAGAATGGTTATGGATAGTTGGTTGGATTGAGGCGAGTATCGTTTGGTGGGGCAAGAATGCTCGATTCTTTCGTCATATCTACTTGGTGTTTGCATCGGTCACGGACAACCTGTTGCGCACAGGGTTTGGTTTCCTCGAACAGATAGGCTCCGGGGTACCGGGACCGTTCGGCCATGGAGGAGACAATGGTAACGTGCCTTGGGCCAATGCCGACAGTTTGATACGACCAGGCGGGCTAGCTACTCAGTCTAGATTGGATAGAACTGCAGTTGATTAGTCCTTTATGGCTTAGCCAGTGACTTCATATAGATAAGAGTTGGTTTGCTTTGCTTTGGTTTGGTTTGTGCTTTTCGTATAGGCGGCGGCCACCTTGCCTCGGCAAGAGTATGCATATCGATGATTGGATTAATAAGGCTTGGATTGTGGCTTGGTTTGAGGATGGATATTGAGACTTGGATTATGGTTCGATAGGTTCATGTGTTGCTTGGATTTTAGTAGGACGGTTTGCATGCTAGTTTCCTTTTGAGTTGGATATATCTGCTTGTATATATTTTGCTTGAGTTGAATGCTTGCATGTTTAACCTGCTTTACAGTTTTCCTTAACATGTCATACCTTTTTCATGAAAAGAATCTAGGATTCAAGTAGAAAGATCACCATATAACTGTTTGCATTCACTATTCTACTTAGTATCGGTTTAGACGAGTGGGTTACCCCGCTCACCAGTACGGCTGTGTACTGACCCACGTTTGTGGGCATTATTTCAGGTACACAGGTATAGTAGCGCTGCTTGGATATACAGGACAAAATGTATGAACGGTAAGTACCTTTGTGGGAAAGAGAAAGAGCAAGAGTGTGGCATTCTCCTTTGTGGCATTTTATTTGGACCCTATCGAGAGATCCGTTGCGTATACTCTGATGTATGCTAGGTACACAATACTTGACTTTCGCTGCAACTTGGTCATTTCGATGATAACTTTGATGTTTGACAACATCGCCTTGTGCGAGCGCAACTCCAGGCTCGTACGGCATCACGTCCCGATGAGAACGATCGTCTTGCGGGAGTGATGCGACGTGGTGACTCACGTTCAGTGGGGACGATCGAGCTTACGGAAGATTGGGGCATGACAGCAAATACTACCAACAATCATCTATCATGTCTGCTAGATATTGGAGCCTCTCATCATGTCAATACAAACTTAAGAAAGTTGTCTCTTCATGCACCGTATACTGGATCAGATGATGTTATAATTGGCGATAGTACATGTTTATCCATATCTCACATCGACTCTACTTCTCTTCTAACATCAACCACCACCTTTACCTTGAATGATGTTCTCTGTGTTCCAACCATGAAAAAGAACTTAATTTCTATCTCTCAATTTTGCATATCTAATAATGCCTCTGTTAAAATTTTACCATTTTCCTTTCATGTGAAGGATCTTCGTACGGGGACAATTCTTTTGACGGGCAACACTGAGGATGGAGTGTATGAGTGGCCAGCCGCATAACCTGGATCTTCCCTAATTCTGGCCTTCTCTTATGTCAAAACCATATCATCAAATGGGAATCATCGCTTAGGGTATCCACCTTCTCCCATTTTAAAAAATATTATTTCCAGTTATCAGTTAGATTTCTCTTCACATTTACCAAAAGAATTCTCATATAATGCTTGTCTGAGCAACAAAAGTCATAAGCTACCCTTCTCCATCTCATCTCTTCACTCAACACACCCTCTTGAAATAATTTTTTCTGACGTGTGGACTTCACCTATTCTGTCTCAAGATAGTTTTAAATATTATGTTATTTTTGTTGATCATTTCATAAAATATATATGGCTATACCCCCTCAAAAGAAAATATGAAGTTCAAGAAGTCTTTAAACGTTACAAAGCCATTGTGGAAAATTACTTATATTAAAAAATTATCACTTTTTACTCTGATAATGGGGGCGAATATATGGCACTCAAAGATTATCTCTCCCTCCATGGCATTTCCCACTTAACCACTCTACCACATACACCTGAACATAATGGCTACTCTGAAAGAAGACACTGCCATATCGTTTAAACTGGTCTTACCTTACTCTCTAATGCTTCACTTCCTATCACCTTCTGGCCTCATGCCTTTGCTACTGCATTCTACCTCATCAACTGGCTTCCAACCACCACTCTAAATATGTCCTCCCCCTACAAATTAATTTTCCACAAAAGTCTCAATTACTTAACAAAACTTAGCCGAAAGGCTGTATGCATAGCTAACCGTCCGAACGATATTCTATCTCGCACACTAAACATTTTAAAAATCATGTATAGATATTCGGATTCACACATAACTTGCAAATTCTAGCACGAGTCTATTCCTACAAAGTCTAACACAGGTCAGAATAAAGGTCTTCGCATAACTATCCAGTACAAACAATCATATCAATCACATGCAACTTTTTAAATTATTTAGACGTATTGTATGGAATATCCCAATGGGTCAACGAGAGAGAGTATGCACATAACCCACGAACTAGATTTTGAAACTGAGATAATCGATAAGAAGTCCAAAGACATAAAGCCGATGCTCTGATACCAATATTTCACGTCCTGATCACCTGCAGGAATTGACCGTCCCTGCTGGGCACGAATCACCGTGCCAGCGCTCCCGTGGGACGATTGTTCCCATCTGGATGTGATATCGCACGAGCACAAGCTGCGCCCGTGCAAGGCCATGTTCTGAACATGAGGTAAAATAACTAGGCACAGAGTCACACAAATAGTCCAAAAGGAGCAGAATAAGAAACGAATAGGCGATTGGTAACAAGTTCACAGAGTTGTCAATAGCGAAAGTAGTGAATAACACAAGTATAGAAGTAAAACAAGCACTTTATTGATATTGAATAAGTATTACAAGCGGTGGTAGGACGGGATTACAAGTCGCTCAAGCCCTCTCTCTCAAAACAATATAAGCTTGCTAACTGGCTACAATTTTTTGAATGATACATAGGCGATGTTCCAACATTATGTCTTGTATATGTGCTTCGGTTCCAGACGAAACGTTCCAAGGCTCCAGAGCGACTTCGTGCCTTAGCTCGCACGAAAGAGATTTCCGTACCGAACGAGGTTCTCCCGCACCCTGCCAGCAATCTAGTGGGTTATCAGTACATGAATGCACTCGTAGGGAGGCTTCTCACCCGCTCGATAAATCAAAACACGTTATAAAGGTTCCGTGCACCATCTATTAAGTTATCTTTCTAGTCTTACCTTAGGATCAGTTTTATGGCATAATGTAAAGACTAACTCGTGTGGCAGTATGTAGTGCGATAAAAGAGTAACATGGCGAGACTTACCAACTTACCATTCATCCTTCCCTGTCCAAGGCAAACCAAGTTAAAACAAGCACAAGCATATATAATAAAATCCATGGAAAATGGCATAAGCAAATACAAGTGTCATGAGCAGGTTCTGTTTCAGGTGCACGAGTTACACGGATACTCAGGTGTGTTGCAGAAGATGTTTAAGTGCTCAAATATGTACAAGTGTCTTTATACTCATATATGTTTAAGTATTCCAGATTACTAGGCACGATGTAATAACTCACACGCGGTTTGCCGCTAAGCGAGGATGACTTATCTATATGAATAGGAGGTCACTGGCTTAGCCATAAAGGACTGGTTTATAGCCTCATGACGGAATGGGATGCAATGCTTGATATAAGACAAGCAATTCAAGGCGAACAGGTGATACGAAAGATCCATTGCACTCCATCATGCCGATTCATGCGACTATCATGGGTAGACGGCTAGTCCAAGGTAGTATGCCCTACCAAGGCCCGAATACCGTGTATTGCCCTGACAAAAAATGGGGCCGCATACCAGAATCCAAATTGGCATGCAATACAGTAGACATTTCTCCTAGGCCGGTACAATTTTGGTGCCCCAGTGATCGTCCGAGGAATCAGATACCTCGTGTACGAGTTGTTCATGACCATGCAAGTCTCTAGTCTTGGGTCTCTTGTCAGGTACATATTCGGGTTAGATTCAAGTTCAAGTTCAAGATTGTTCATAAATATATCGACTACCCGAGCCGTTCGATTCAATTGTAGGACGAGTGTTGTTTAACTTGTCATGATGCAGTCCCTAGTTTGGAACTGCCTCAGCGACCTAACGGTCCCAAATATTTTCAGGTTCATTCTTGTGCAGAATGACTATTTGATAGTCTTTCGAGAAACTTAGATGAATGCAAGACAAGGATAGTGTTACACGGTTATGACATAAATTTACAGGACGAGCATAGTGGATATATAAAACATACAAGCATTGAAACGAGACAAACAAGCTCACGTTACAATATAAGCAGGCAAGCATGCATTTATATTTAAAACATAAACATTTACGTTAGCATGGGTCTAAGGGGTAGTGCGAGGAGTGAAGCCGTACAGGGGCATATCGGGCAAAATAATCTAGGGGACGAGCATTGTAAACAATTGAAACAGTGCACTACAAATAGTATATAATGAGATACTCGAGGCATAGCGGGGTCTAATTGCACGAAGCTAAGGTATTTATCATGCCCCAGTCCCAAAATACATAGGACCAGGAATACGCAACACGCCAGCTATGCATTCGACCAGACTCTGGTCCGACTCGAATACGTATAAGCTGTAAGAAAAATGGTCACTATCTAAATAATTCAGTAAATATAAACATCTATGTCTCAATCCACAATGAACAAAAATATACAAGAAAGAGCTACATGTGCTAAAGTCGGCCGCCCAATAACACACAAACTCGAATAGACTCGAGAAAAAATATGAGTCTTTAAAAAACTAGACTACAATAGCAGATGAATAACAATATGAATAAAATAACCATAATGTCGGTAGAAATGATATGAGTACCTGGTACAAGTGCCCGCAAGACATGCAACTTCATCAGCACTCCAAGGGCTCCGTAATCGTCTATGCTGCAAAACTGGCAGGGGACCAGGTCCTCAGAGGGACGTAACAAGGTACAAAAATATAGCAAGCCATAGTATAACAAAAAGAAATAAGTGCAACGACGGTGTAGTCTATTATAACCACCAAAGTGAGACACAATTTTGAAGACAATATTCGACACATGGGCTGTCCAAAATAAAATTGTACCTCCGAACACAGAGACACACGAGACGTACCATAGCTCCGAGTACAGAGTCACGGGTGATACTACTACTCCGGATACAGGAATACTACATCAACATGACATATACATATATAAAGTGCGTGCAGAGGAGCCCAAACGTCTAGTAGCTGTCTTTCCCTTCCCAAGCGGTCAATGATTGTGCGCTGAACCTGAACCTTTATCTAGCAGTCTCTTCGCACATAAGTAACTATCAACAAACGTGACCCTAAGGTTATCCCAGTCTCCAGTCATGATGTCAGTATCAGGAATACAAGAAATCTTGCACGATAACAATGTATGCATGTGTCCTAGGATTACGATATACACATGTACGTACATCGAGGTGTTACGAACATCTAGCATTCGTTACGAGACGTTACGACGGACTTCTGCACCCGGTTGTGATCCGGGAAGTAACGATCTTAATCAAACACGCGCACAATGCATATAATAAAATAATAAATATCTGGTAACTGAAATACAGGGTGACAAGGTACACTTGCCTGGGTCCGGCTGCTAAAGATGGAGATCCGGTACAACGTCCAAGTCCACAGGTCCCGTAGTACCTAGAGTCAAGATACAAGCTCAATCAATAAACTATCACGAAGTTAAAATAAGATGTGACACACGTCTAACATTTGCTTAAACTCAGTTACAACTCACATGGATACGAAGCTAGAGGTTTGACCAAGGTTGACTCGGGGTATGTTACATCTAATCAAATTAATCATCTGTACAATATCATCAATCCAAACCTCAATCTTACTATATTTATCACGATATTTCGTGGTTCAAACCATCATCGAATCCTCAGTTTTACCTCATTGTTCACAGACGTTATCCCACATATTTTTAAACGTCATCCTTGAAACAAATAATTAATAATATCTAAACCCTCGATTTACAAATATAGTTCGTAAATCATTTGAACACTGCTCCCCAATAGTCTAGCCATTCCTCAAATAAAATTATTATTATTTATCAGCCCTCTATATCTGATTAATGGTTTGATATCACTCTCACATTTTTCCAACACTTTAACCTGTTCCTCAATCATATTCAGTGTTTTAATATCGCGTCCTCATCTCACAATAATTAACCTGCTCCTTAATAAACTCATTATTATGCATATAACCAAAGTATGCTATACTCTAAGATTCACATCCAGCATAAAAACCCTAAGTATCAACCCTGTATTTAACCAACAATTCCATAAATTTGAAATAAAACCAACCCTAAAACTTAACATATATTGTCCCTAATTATGTTATCACCATGACCATGTATAGAACTACACCCTAAAACTAATAAACCAAATAATAATGCAATATACCACAAAAACATTAACACTAAACTAATTACACAAAACATAATATAGAAAATATAGAGAGGGGGAGTCCTCATCTCGACGGAGTGGTGGTGGTGCTGGTCGGAGGGGGTCGTCGTGGTGCTGGGGGTGAAGAGTAGTGGTGATGGTGACGAAGGGTAGCCGGAGTAAGGTGCTGCGGTGTGGGGGAGGTCGTGGTGGCCGCTGGAGGTGGTAGCAGTGGTGATGATGATATTGATGGTGATGTGGTGGTACCGGGGTGTGGAGTGGTGGTGTGGGTGGTGTGAAGTCGACGGGAATGAGGTCGTGGGGGAGTGTTTTGGAGGTGGCACTGGTGTATGGTGATTGTGGCAGCCGCTGGAGTGAAGGTGGTATGGTGGCATGTGGTTGAGGCAGCGGGGAAGATGTTGATGGTCGGAGGGGAGAGAGGTTGCAGGCGGTCGAGGGTTATGGTTGCTTGGCCGAAGGAGTGAAGTGGGCAGCGGGGCGGAGAAAGTAACGTGGAGGTGGTGGCAGCAGTCGAGGATGGCCGGAGTAGGGAGCTTGGCCGGAGGGTGCTCGATTTTTAAATGGAGGAGGTGAAGTGGAGTAGAAGAAGAAGAAGAAGAAGAAGAAGAAGAAGAAGAAGTAAGAAGAAAGGAAGAAGAAGAAGAAGACGTAAGAAAAAAGGAAGAAGAAGAAAGGAAGAAGAAATATATGCTACGGTTAGGAGAAGGAGGGAGGAGAGAGAAATGGGGGGGGGGTCCCTAGGTGTTGGGATTAGGGCCGGCTTGGGAGGAGTGAGGGGTGAGGGTGATGTTTTATAGGGAGGTGTGTGTAGAATGGGTGGTGAGGATGAGCCCCAATTCAAATGGATGGCTCATATTTTATATGGAGGAAATTGCTCATCCAAAGGAGAGAGAGTGGGGATGGGCTTGACCGGTCAATGAGTGAGGGTGAGGCTTCTCCATTTGGTTTGGACCAAGGAGGTGATGACACCTATTGCAATAATTGCAACTAAGCCCCTTAATTTTGGGTATTTGCACAAACACATGAAATAATAGAAAAATTATGGGAGAAATAGTGTTTGGTATTTTGTAGGGTGAGGAGGTGTTGTGTGTTTTGCATGGACTTAATTCATGGGGCATTGGGTTAAGTTGGGATTAAAAATGGGATTAGTCAAAGTTGGTATCCCCAATTAAATTAAAATAAAATATCATGTGCTCTTAAATTAAATGGGGGCACATGGGTTCTCAATTGGGAGTGACACAAAGGTCATGAACGGTGTAGGCTTGGTGTCAGTCTTGGACCCTTTAATTGGTCCGGCTCAACGGGTTGAGTTGGTATCTCAAAATTGATGGCAACGATACAGGTGCGTGACACAGGATTAAATAATAGATTTTGGATACGGGAAGTTGTGCAATTAAATTAGAGCACAAGGGATTATGATTTTGAGTGACGGAAAAGTCCAGCGCCAAAATTGGCGTGTCAAGTCTAGAATGCAACAACTTGTTGGAAATTATGGGCTGATGTTGGGCTCCGAATATTGTAACAACGGTAGGGCGCGCTAAGGGTTTAGATATTTGAATCAGACTTCTGCATCCTTAATTCTAAACCTCAATCATCTGCTGTTAAACCAAAATTTTCTAACCCAAAACCAATATATCCATAGAAATAAATGAGGGAGTTTACATCCTTCCCAGAAAAATTATGTCCCCAAAATTAAAAGTAAAATATGATAATAGCTACGCGAATTTAAAAGCAAACTGGTAATCAAAAGCGTATATAAATTCGTACCTTGGTCCTTAAATAAATACGGGAAACATTGTCGAATAGAATCCTCGCGCTCCCAGGTAGACTCGCCTGGCGAATGATGCTTCCATGCAACTCTGACCAATCGAATAGTCTGACCTCTCAAAGTCTTCTCACTGTGATCTAGTATCTCCACTGGCTGCTCTACGTAAGATAAACTGGGCCCGACTGTAGTCTCCGAATGATCAAGCACGTGGCTAGGGTCTGCCACGTATCTCCTCAACTGCAATACGTAAAATATGTCATGCACTCCTTCTAATGACGGAGGCAATGCAAGACGATACGCCACTTCGCCAAGTCGTTCCAAGATGTCAAAAGGTCCGATGTACCTCGGAATCAGCTTGCCTCTGTCTCCGAATCTGATGGTACCACGAGTAGGCGATATCTTCAAAAATACATGGTCACCTTCTTGAACTCTAAAGGTCTGCGGTGCGCGTCTGCCCAATGCTTTTGTCTGCCCTGTGCTGCACGCAGGTGGCTCTGAATCTGCTTGACTTTCTCCATTGTCTGTGTCACCAACTCTAGACCAAGTATCTGACGCTCTCCCACGTCACTCCAACATACCGGTGACCTAAACTTCCTGTCGTACAGTGCCTCATAAGGTGCCATCTGTATGCTGGCCTGGTAGCTGTTATTGTAGGAGAATTCCACCAAGTGTAGATGGTCCTCCCAAGATCCTCCAAAGTCGATTATGCATGCTCTCAACATATCCTCTAGTATCTGTATTGTGCGTTCTGATTGGCCATCAGTCTGTGGATGATATGTAGTGCTGAACTTGAGACGAGTTCCTAGACTCTCCTGCATACTCCACCAAAAATATGACGTGAACCTGGAGTCACGATCCGATACAATATTGACAGGCACTCAATGTAGTCGTACTATCTGCCTCATATACATGTTAGCTAATATCTCCGTGGACCGCCCAACTCTGAAGGGCAAGAAATGTGCAGACTTGGTGAGTCTGTCTACGATAACCCAAACTGCATCATTCCCCCTAGGGCTCCTCGGGAATCCTGTGATGAAGTCCATGGTAATGTGTTCCCACTTCCACTCGGGAATAGAAAGCGGCTGCAATAGTCCTGCAGTCCTCTGATGTTTAGCCTTGACTTGTTAACAGACCAAATATCTCGCCACGAATCTTGCAATCTCTCTCTTCATCCTATGCCACCAGTAATATTGTCTCAAATCTTGGTACATCTTCGTACCCCCGGTATGAATAGAATAAATCGAGCTATGAGCCTCGGTCATCAACTCCTGGCGCAGCTCGCTACTCGGAACGTATAGGCGATCTCCACACCTTAATGTTCCGTCTTCATGAATCCTGAGTCATGTCTGCATGCCGGCCTCTGTCCTCAATCGCAGTCGTCTAAATATCGCATCTATAGGCAGGGCTGCCTTGATCCTCTCAATCAATGTGGACTGAACCTCGAGACTGGCCATCTGTCCATCCATGCCTGGCAATACAATCTCAATCCTGAGCTCCTGAAGATCCTCTAACAATTTGTGTTGAGTCGTCAAAAAGTATGCCATGGGCTTCCTGCTTAAGGCATCTGCTACTACATTCGCCTTGCCAGGGTGGTACTGCAACTCTATATCATAGTCTATCATCAACTCTAGTCATTGACTCTGTCTCATGTTGAGCTCCTTCTGAGTGTAGACATACTTTAGACTCTTGTGATCTGCGTAAATCTCAACACGCTCTCCATAAAGGTAGTATTGCC
Organism: Iris macrosiphon; assembly: GCA_036927795.1. Lineage (NCBI taxonomy): Eukaryota > Viridiplantae > Streptophyta > Magnoliopsida > Asparagales > Iridaceae > Iris > Iris macrosiphon. The sequence continues at coordinate 175,526,993 of JAYESA010000012.1, read as the reverse complement.
ATACTTTAGTGCAAATATTACTGCAGCTAGCTCTAGGTCGTGCGTCGGATAGTTCTTCTCATGAACTCTCAGCTGCCTCGATGTGTAGGCTATCATTTTACCGTGTTGCGTCAGTACACATCCTAATCCGCTCCCAGACGCATCACTGTACACTATAAATTCTCCTGGTCCTGAAGGAAGTATCAAAATCAGTGCTGATGTCAGACGCTTCTTCAGCTCATCGAAAGTCGTCTGACACTCCTCGATCCAGATAAACTCCTCGCCTTTACGTATCAGTCGTGTTATAGGCGCAACAAACCTCAAATTTTTTTCTATGAATCTCCGATAATATCCGACAAGTCCGAGAAAACTCCTAATCACTGTAACTGATGTAGGGGTAGGCCATGTCTCATCTGCAGCTATCTTCTCCGGGTCAACTGATAGTCCAACTCCGTTGATTATGTATCCCAGGAAGGGTACTCTATCCAAACAGAACTCATATTTGTTGAGCTTGGCGTACAGCCTCTCCTGCCTCAGCGTCTCCAACACGATCCTGAGATAACTCTCGTGCTCCTGCTGGCTCTTGGAATATACCAAGATATCATCGATGAATACCACCATGAACTTATCTAAGTACTGGTAGAAAATATTTTTCATCAGGCTCATAAATACTGCTGGCACGTTGGTTAAACCAAACGGCATGACTAGAAACTCATAGTATCCATACTTCGTCTAAAAAGCCATCTTCGAAATATTCTCTTTCCATACCTTGATATGATGATATCCTGATCTGAGATCGATCTTCAAGAATACATATGCGCCACTTAGCTTATTCAAATAAATCATCGATGTGTAGCAAAGGTACTTGTTCTTTATTGTTACAATATTTAACGCCCTGTAATCGATACGCAAATGTACCGTCCCTGTAATCGATACGCAAACGTATCGTCCCGTCCTTCTTTGGCACAATAAGATGGATACTCCCATGGAGAAACACTAGCCTGACTAAAATCCTTGTCTAAGAGATCCTCTACTATGGACCTTCAACTCAACCAACTCTATCAGTGCTAGTCTGAAGACGGGAAAATAACTGGCCCGGCTCTTAGAGTCAACTCTATAACAAACTCTATCTCTCTGTCAGGTGGCAGGTCTGAAAGATTATCTAGAAACACATCCTCAAACTCTGATATAATACGGGGGTACACTGGTTTACCTGCTGCAATGTGTGTCGCTAAGGTAGGTTAGACACCATGCTCTCAGGCTCCCCGAAGAAACTCTAACTCAGGGTAATCTGGTGGTCTAACTATAGTGCAACCACGTCGATAATCTAGCATCGCATGGTATTGGCTCAACCAATCTATTCCTAGGTCAATGTCATAGTCTAGACTTAACCTCATAATAAATTCTCCCGTTGTATCTTCAAGACCAATCCTCCAAAAGAAAAATTCTTCCTTGCCTAATGTATAATTTCTCTCCTCCTCAAAATTTTCCCAAAAATTATATTCCTCAAATTTCTTCTTTTCGTTATTTATTGCTCTGAGTCACATAGTGCAATTATAATAATCGTATCTCCTAAGCACCTACTAGAATTTCTGGTATCGGACCATCATCTTCCAGGTGAGAGCCTAAAATTTTATCTCCTCTAGTCCATAATATCGTTTCCTGGTATCGCTATCATATACAACAAGTAATTCCTAGGATCGGGCTATGCACTTCCATAAATTATTCTAGGTCATGTTCAATAATCTTTCCAGCTTCCAGTACTTCCAAGATCACTACTATCTCAAGCACGGGTAGGGTACTACTGGGTCCAATTCTCTTGCTAACATTCTCCACTAGTTCTAGCATCCAAAAAGAACCTATCAGCCCACCCTACTGAGGGTAACAATCTTCTCAGATATTTTTGCACAAATTATGTCTTCTGCCGTCTGAACTACGATTTTCTTCTGGAGGGAACCATCAGGCACAAGCATTCGTCTTTCCGAAATAATAGGAGATGAGAAACAATGATAACGATATTGACAAAAATTGAACGAATACAATTTGAAAGTCCAAGGGCGATAATCACATACAAAGGGAGTTTTTTAAAAATCGATTATGGATTGAGATCCTATTCAACAATAACTCCTAAACTGCAGGCTCGTTTGGTACATTAACATAACCAAAACGATATGCTCTTAGACCTGCATGGGCCACCACAAAAATATGTCATGCCCCAGTCCCAAAATATATAGGACCAGGAATACGCGACACGCCAGTTACGCATTCGACCAGACTCTGGTCTGACTCAAATACGTATAAGCTGTAAGAAAAATGGTCACTATCTAAATAATCCAGTAAATATAAATATCTATGTCATAATCCACAATGAACAAAAATATACAAGAAAGAGCTACATGTGCTAAAGTCGGCCGCCCAATAACACAGAAACTCGAATAGACTCGAGAAGAAATATGAGTCTATAAAAAACTAGGCTACACCAGCAGATGAATAACAATATGAATAAAACAACCATAATGCCGGTAGAAATGATATGAGTACCTGGTACAAGTGCCCGTAAGACATGTAACTCCATCAGCACTCCAAGGGCTCCGTAATCGTCTATGCTGCAAAACTGGCAGGGGACCAGGTCCTCAGAGGTACGTAACAAGGTACAAAAATATAGCAAGCCATAGTATAACAGAAAGAAACAAGTGCAACGACGGTGTAGTCTAGTATAACCACCTAAGTGAGACACAGTTTTGAAGATAATGTTCGACGCGTGGACTGTCCAAAATAAAACCGTAGCTCCGAACACAGAGACACACGGGGCATACCGTCGCTCCGAGCACAGAGTCACACAGGTGATACTACTACTCCGGATATAGGAACACTACATCAACAGGACATATACATATATAAAGCGCGTGCAGAGGAACCTAAACGTCTAGTAGTTGTCTTCCCCTTCCCAAGCGGTCAACGACTGTGCGTTGAACCTGAACCTCTATCTAGCAGTCTCTTCGCACAGAAGTAACTATCAACAAACGCGACCCTAAGGTCGTCCCAGTCTCCGGTCATGATGTCAGTATCAGGAATACAGGAAATCTGGCACGATAAGAGTGTATGCATGTGTGTCACACCCCAGTCCCAAAATACGTAGGACTAGGACACGTAAGCATGCCAGCCGCATGGATATGGCAACTCCAATATATGGAAACCAAATCCACACGTACGCTGTATTATGAACATCAAATCCACAACTGGTAAAAATGTAATACAAGTCACAGGGTAAAATCTAAATCTCATCCACCAAAATCATATAGAAATAAAATAACCAATGTCTATGAAACTAGATCTCAATAAAAGTATCTAAGGATGATAGTTGGATGGAAACAAATCCACTACCAACTCAAATGGAAAAGTAAATACAATATAAGTACAACTCACTCAAACAATATAAGTACCAGCTACCAATCACGGCTCGAAGAGAGGACATCCACGAAACATATATAGCCATCCGATCTGTGCTCCTGCAAATACTCAAGAATAGATACACCTGGCAGAGGACCAGGTCCTCAGAGGGACATAACAAGTATACTTAAACACATGCCAATAAAGTACTGAAATAAATATCCAATGGGTCGCCTAACCATCTAAAGTGAATGCAGTTTAAGAACACCTTTCCCCACAAGTGAGCTATCTGGCTGAAAACTGGGATTTGGCATGGTTCTCTTTTGAAGATCCAGGGGCCTAAAAGGCACGTCGTCTTTTGAACGCCGGTGGCCCGCCTGATAGTACATAATATATAAGGGTCATCACCACCCGTATCTCCAGCGAAGAATCTGGGCGTCACAGAAAAAGTGCAAAGAAGCTCAAATGCGATACTTGTTGTTCTCCCCACCCAATGCTCTAAGCATGTCATGTCCATGACACAATAAACCTCTAATAACCGCCAGGTCTACTAGCATGCAAAGTTTCTATTGGCAGTTATCCCTATCCGTCGCACGACCTATACGTACCGGGGGCCAGCCGAGTACGCAAGTCCGTGTCCTACATGTGACTCACACTCGTGTAAGAATAGGGTCATGGCCAATGAAACATAAATGCCTCATGAAGATGGGGTAGTCTCATAAAGTAGGTCCAATGCATATACATAAGTAAAAACATAGTACGACGACACCGTCGTTGCACCCAAGTTTCCTTGGACGCGCAGTTTATATAGCAGTTAAAATAAATGAACTAAATAAACAGAAAATAAACATGCATGCCTCATATGGAATGTAAATACAGTACAATGGCAAGGTATACTTGCCTGGCAAGAAATCTGTAAAGTGTACGCGCCCAAATGTCAAGGACATTGAACCTGGAACTAAGGACTCCGAACAAACGTCTCCGGATGCTGAAATAAACATCACCAACGTTTCCGGAATGAGAAAAATAGCTAAAAAAAGTACATCCCTTTCGTCCAATTTAAACACAGGGGCAAAACGGTAATTTCGGGCAAAAGTGGGGTCCACGTGTGGCCCACTTTGCACCGAAAAGCGTGCCGAGGGTAACAGTCTCTAAATGGGACAAACTATGGGTCAAACAACTCTAGATGTCAATACGAACCCAACGGTATGTCCAAATTTGGATTCCGATGAGCCGAACAAAATTTGGTCCAAAAAGTCAACTGTGGGGCCCGCCAATTGGCGATCTGGTCAACCGCCTCAGAAATGCGTGAAAATTGGGTCACAGGACCAGCGCGTTACCACGAGTCCAGTGGCGCAAGTTTCGTCGCATTCTGACAAGCGTGCACAAAATACGCGCGAGTTCCACAAAAGTGGCGACACGAAATGTGTCCGCGGATACGGTCTGATTCCGGCGTGCTCACGCTTCCGAATCAGTCCCCACGAATTTTCATGTGTCCGATTACGCTGTGTGTACCGTTCGGTACACTTGGCACACGGCGGGGCGGTCCCGTTTGGCGGGGCGCGCTCCGATCTCCAACTTTTGGAAAACCGGAAAAAGTGGGTGCGCACAGTTTTGTGACGAATATAATTATGTCCACAACAACTAATAGCACAGGGTTATTATACAGAAAATAAACTAGGTTAAGTATTCTACAGGTATCAAAAAGAATCATCGAATTCGGATCTCTGTGGTGGGAGATACGAACTCGACAATATGGGTGGTCATCGCAAGTTTCTGCGATTTCAGAATTGGGTAAGTCCGGGCCAACTTGGGCGCTATTTTTCACCTAGGGGCACACGTTTTCCGAGGTTGACTATAAAACAAATATTGGAGAGGGTTGAGGGAAGATCATACCTATGAAAACGGAATAGCGTTTGGTCGAGCGAGTCGACGGAAAATCACGCCGGAGCGAAGGTGCTTCGAGTGGGAAACTGCAGTTCGCGAGGTCGGTGTCGACGGGATGGTTGGATGGCTTGGGGAGGCTTCCCTGGCTGCGGTGACGGCTCCAGATGGGAAGAGGAAGTCTGGAGTTTCTAGGTTAGGGTTTTAGAGAGCTATTATATAGATATATATATATATAGAATTTGGAGAGAGAGAGAGAGATAGTTGGAGGCGGATTGGGTTCCGCGGGTTGGAAGCAAAGGCTGAAGGGTCAATGTGGGCGGGTGAAGCCTGCAAGTCAATTGGTAAAGGGAAGGGCGGGTTCACAGCAAGCTAATGGTTAATGTAAGTTGGCTGGAGAGGATTCCTAAGTCATAAGTAATATGACTACTATTATTATTATATGTATTAGTTACTTATTTAATACTAGTATTATTCTTAGTATTATTTAATTCTTTTCTTTTCCTTTCTTTCTTTAAATATATATATATACATATATATATTTGTATATATACATATATATATATATATATATATATATTCACACATAAGAAAATTTATATATTAGGGTATTGCACATCGTTAGGCTAGCAACAGCTTAAGGGGTCTCCTACATGGAATAAATTCCAAAAATTTCCTGATGGTCCCACATGTCCTCTAAGTACCCGAACACTTAACATAAAAATTATTAAAAATCTATTTCTCCTATTTAGCACATAATTACCATGATTTAATTAATAATTAATAAATAAAAAGGGTATATATGATTTTCTAGGAAGGGGTTTTTACAATGTGTCCTAGGGTTATGATATACACAGGTACGTACATCGAGGTGTTACGAACATCTAGTATTCGTTACGAGATGTTATGACAGACGTCTGCACCCGGTTGTGATCTGGACACGAAGTAACAATCTTAATCAAACACGCGCACAATGCATATAATAAATAATAAATATCTGGTAACTGAAATACAGGGTGGCAAGGTACACTTGCCTGGGTCCGGCTGCTGAAGATGGGGATCCGGTACAACGTCCAAGTCTGCAGGTCCCATAGTACCTAGAGTCAATATACAAGCTCAATCAACAAACTATCACGAAACTGAAATAAGATGTGACACACGTCTAACATTTGCTCAAACTCAGCTACAACTCACATGGACACGAAGCTAGAGGGTTGACCAAGGTTGACTCGGGGTATGTTACATCTAATCAAATTAATTATCTGTACAATATCATCAATCCAAACCTCAATCTTACTATATTCATCATGATATTCCGTGGTTCAAACCATCATCGAATCCTAAGTCTCACCTCATTGTTCACAGACGTTATCCCGTATATTTTTAAACGTCATCCTTGAAGCAAATAATTAATAATTATCTAAACCCTCGATTTACAAATATAGTCCATAAATCATTTAAATACTGCTCCCCAATAATCTAGCCATTCCTCAAATAAAATCATTATTATTTATCAGCCCTCCATATCTGATTAATTGTTTGATATCACTCTCACATTTTCCTAACACTTTAACCTGTTCCTCAATCATATTCAGTATTTTAATATCGTGTCCTCATCTCACAATAATTAACCTGTTCCTTAGTAAATTCATTATTATGCATGTAACTAAAGTGCGCTATACTCTAAGATTCACATCCATCATAAAAACCCTAGGTATCAACCCTGTATTTAACCAATAATTCTATAAATTTGAAATGAAACCAACCCTAAAACTTAACATATATAGCCCCTAATTATGTTATCACCATGACCATGTATAGAACTACACCCTAAAACTAATAAACCAAGTAACAATGCAATATACCACAAAAACATTAACACTAAACTAATTACACAAAACATAATATACAAAATATAGAGAGGGTGAGTCCTCACCTCAGCAGAGTGGTGGTGGTGCTGGTCGGAGGGGGTCGTGGTGGTGCTGGGGGTGAAGAGTAGTGGTGATGGTGACGAAGGGTGGCCGGAGTAAGGTGCTGCGGTGTGAGGGAGGTCGTGGTGGCCGCTGGAGGTGGTAGCAGTGGTGATGATGATGTTGATGGTGATGTGGTGGTGCCGGGGTGTGGAGTGGTGGTGCGGGTGGTGTGAAGTCGACGGGAATAAGGTCATGGGGGGGGTGCTGTGGAGGTGGTGTTGGTGTGTGGTGGTAGTAGCCGCTGGAGTGAAGGTGGTGCGGTGGCGTGTGGTTGAGGCAGCGGGGAAGATGGTGATGGTCGGAGGGGAGAGAGGTTGCAGGCGGTCGAGGGTTGTGGTTGCTTGGCCGGAGGGGTGAAGTGGGCAGCGGGTCAGCAGGGCGGAGGAAGTAACTTGGAGGTGGTGGCAGCAGTCGGGGATGGCCGGAGTAGGGAGCTTGGCCGGAGGGTGCTCAATTTTTAAATGGAGGAGGTAAAGTGGAGTAGAAGGAGAAGAAGAAGAAGAAGTAAGAAGAAAGGAAGAAGAAATATATGCTACGGTTAGGAGAAGGAGGGAGGAGAAAGAAATGGGCGGGGGGGATTTCCCTAGGTGTTGGGATTAGGGCCGGCTTGTGAGGAGTGAGGGGTGAGGGTGATGTTTTATAGGAAGGTGTGTGTAGAATGGGTGGTGAGGATGAGCCCCAATTCAAATGGATGGCTCAGATTTCATATGGAGGAAATTTCTCATCCAAAGGAGAGAGAGTTGGGATGGGCTTGACCGGTCAATGAGTGAGGGTGAGGCTTTTCCATTTGGTTTGGACCAAGGAGGTGATGACACCTATTGCAATAATTGTAACTAAGCCCTTTAATTTTGGGTATTTGCACAAACACATGAAATAATGGAAAAATTATGGGAGAAATAGTGTTTGGTATTTTGTAGGGTGAGGGGGTGTTGTGTGTTTTGCATTGGCTTAATTCATGGGATATTGGGTTAAGTTGGGATTTAAAATAGGATTAGTCAAAGTTCGTATCCCCAATTAAATTAAAATAAAATGTCATGTGCTCTTAAATTAAATGGGGGCACATGGGGTCTCAATTGGGAGTGACACAAAGGTTATGAACGGTGTAGGCTTGGTGTCAGTCTTGGACCCTTTAATTGGTCTGGCTCAACGGATTGAGTTGGTATCTCAAAATTGATGGCAACGACACAGGTACGCGTCACGGGATTAAATAATAGATTTTGGATACGGGAAGTTGTGTAATTAAATTAGAGCACAAGGGATTATGATTTTGAGTGACAAAAATATCCAGCACCTAAATTGGCGGGTCAAGTCTAGAATGCAATAACTTGTTGAAAATTATGGGCTGATGTTGGGCTCCGAATATTGCAACAACGGTAGGGCGTGCCAAGGGTTTAGATATTTGAATCAGACTTCTGCATCCTTAATTCTAAACCTCAATCATTTGCTGTTAAACCAAAATTTTCCAACCCAAAACCAGTCTATCCATAGAAATAAATGAGGGGATTTACAGTAGTATACGAGGGTCAATGTTATAAGCCAAGTTTTATTTTCTTGTTCTAACACAAGCAATACAAGATGAGATTTTTCCTTTATCTAGGTGCGTTGTATTCTTTATTAGCATGCATGTGGTAATTCACCTAGAGACTAGCATGTATCGTCCATATTTTAAGTGTACAGGCTAAGCAAAGACAAGTTCACCGTAGCCACCCACCTTAGCGATGATTTTTCTCGGTCGAGCGATACTCCTAGCGAGCCTTTGAAAGTCTAAGTCTGAACTCCTGAAGGGCCAAGTCTGGAATCCTTTGCCTCAAACGAATCTTCTCGTTGAGCAAGGCGGGTCGGGTCGTTGTACTTGCGCCATTTGTAAACCCCCTCACCCAAAATAGATATTTTGTGTGTATTTTATATTATTATATTTATTATAGATGTTGAATTTCTTTAGAGTATTCTCTTAGTTAATTAGCAAATGAATTTCTTGATATATTTACTTATATAAATATTTATTTAGAATCATTTTTAGGTTATTTTAGATTTTTGAAGATTTTTCTAGAATTTTTAGGTAATCAAAATATAGGGAACGTAAATTTTTAGGACTTCTATGATTTACTTTGAGACTATACTTGCATGTTATTCCTACCAAATATTTATTTTAGGTTAAAATATTTAATTATATTTTTCTATAATTTATTTAAAATTTTAAGAAATTTATTTAGATTTTTGAAATTAATTAAGATTTATTTGTTTATATATAGTCTTAATATTATATAGATGTTAATTTAGTGTTAATAGATATTAATAAGATTATATATAAATTATTTGTATTATCTTTAATTTTATTTAAGATTATAAATTATTGAGATAATCTTAAACTCTATTTTTAAATTTATTCAAATCCTGAGCCTACTAGGAAAGTAACTTCATGCATACCCTATCCTTATTTAAACTGATCCTAATGATATGCAAATTAGCCAATCCTAGTTGTATTCAATTAAGTATTGTAAACCATTATAAATACCTCATCATTCATATTTTTCTTCCCAAAACTCTTCACTTTTTGGTCCAAAAATAGTCAAAATTCGTCATAAATTCAGCCACATTTTCTAGTAGTTATGACGACTTAAAAAGACGATATTCCCTAGCTCCGGACTCCAAACGCGCTCCAATTTTTTTTGTTAGAATCATATCAAGGTAAGTTTTCTGAATATATAAATTATTTCAGTAATTTCAGAACCTATGTTTCCAAAATATTCCGAAAGTGTCAGCTGTCCGAAATCAGACGCATTTTGGTATTTTCGAGATTTCGGGAGATCCCGAACTCGAATTACAAACCGTTTGAAGTTTCGAAAAGCTGACATGATGAACTTCTAGAAAAGTATTTTTACAGAATTTAAAATATAAGTTTATTCTACTGTAAAATTTGTGCAACGTAGACGTAAATAGGAAACCACCGAAAACTGTCATCTGTGCGCCCTTGTGGCCATAACTCTTTACTGACTTGTGATTTTATAAAACCGTCTATTTCAGTGTTCATATAGCATTGAAATATATAGGATTCCATACACAAATCTAGGATTTGAGTCAGTTGACTTTTTGGTCAACGGATTGCCTCGATTTGCGTGCCACGGATCATAAATCCTTAAAGTTAACTTTCTTTGGACCAAAATTAGAGCCTAACAATAAAATCAGATTATAATAAGATTAAAGTACTATTTTAGGTTATTTTATTTAGAATTAAAATAGATTAAAATAGAGGAACCTATTCACCTACTTTTGTAACCTAACTTATTTAATTTATGTGACGGGTAGATAGGACGACGCCTTGAGTTGGGACTTCATTCTTCTTCAGATCAGGCAAGATTCCTTGCCAAATTGCTTACAGTATTTTGCATGCTTAGTATATTTCTGTATATTTATTGCATTTTTGTTTATTTATTGCATGTGTAGTTTCTTTCAGTCATTACTATATATTAGATATGTTGACACACACTTGACACTTAGTATCATAGAGGACAATCAGTAGGCGTATGGGATTTTAACCACTCTGGTAATACCGTAGTCACTAGCATGCTCTATGGTGGTCGTGTCCGATGGTAGCTACCCCCGTGGTATGTCGATTGATGGAGTCACGAGGGTCACTACCCCCGCGGTATGTCGGCTGATGATGTTCATGGACGAGTGTATGAGTTGTGAGGATTAGATCGAGTAGCCTACCTGTAGCACCCCGTTCTTCCGATGCGGAGAGCGCGGCTAAGAAACACTAGACGGTATCGTTCGATCGGGATAGATTGAATTAAGAACTCGTCCTCGTTATGGATTTGTTTCTTCGGAATCGATTCCCATATTCAGTGGACTGCGCCCCCGGGATCGGCTTAGCGGCAGAGTCAGGAGGGACCTCTCCGCTGCTATCTTTTATTGCCTCGGTTTTCGATGTCGCTTGTTGCTTTCGTGCTTTGAGTTGGTTTTGGGATTTGCTTGTTTTCTTTGAACGGTTTCGATGGTTTTCATTGTTTTCGTTCATTGAACTGCACTTCGATTCGAGATTGGAAAAGTGGAAGAGGTATTGATCGAGCTGTTCGTAATGCAGGTGAATGAGCAGTAGGCGGCTTACGAGCGGAGTCGTGAAGCGCCTCTTTTCCTTCTCCCTTCCAACAACTAAGTGAGTGGCTACCAACCCGATTAGCTAGCCCTGCTTCCAAGCTTCACACCCTAAAAGCTTGAAATCTTCTTCGCCCCGATCAAACGATACCAAGTAATAATAAAAGAAACCAAGATAAAAGAGAATAGACTTGGTTCCGTATGCTTGTCAATATAACTTCATGAACGGATACTGAACTGCATGCTTGTTCGTTGGGAATAAATCAAATTGTTGCTTGTCATGTATTCGTGTTGCCTGTTGCCTCAACTGTATAAACTGTTTACTGTCCCGTACTACTGTTGCCACAACTGCATGAACTGTTAACTTAGTAAACATACCGTTCGATCACGGACAACTTGTGCACAAGGTAACTGGTTCCTGCGGACGGTCGCTGGGGCACTGGCACCGATCCGGTCCGGACGGAACTCTACTGTATAGTCTACTGTACTGGACGAGATGGCTTGTGGCACCACTGTACATTGGCTGCAAACCATCTCCGTCTAAGACTATTGTCCCTTATGGCTTTATGCTAGTGATCCCTGTGTATATTTAAACCTGTTGCATACTAACTTGTGTCTTCGTTTCAGGGAAGGCATGGTAAGTATTGTGCAGGCAATTCAGACGGTCAGGTAAAATCCACCGAACGGTGGCACGTTCATTTCAGTAAATTCAATATGCTGCTTACTTGTAAATGAACTAAGGCAAGATAGAAACCCACAAAAATATGCATGCTTCACTAAACAACGTGTTGATTGGTATAGTCAGGCTAGCTCGCCTTCACCAGCATGTTTCGATATGCTGACCCTCGTTGAAACAGGTTCTCCGCACCAAGGCGAACCGAGCGAGGAGCCGAAGTCGTCTTCCCGATCCAGTCCAGCTGTTGGCGCATCTTCACCGCGCCCTCGAAGCCTTTTGAAGTCCGAAGCTGCAACTCTTCATACACAAATGCAGCTCCGTGGCAAAGCGATCCTCCAGCCTGGAGGTCTTTATCGTTTTGAGTTTATAGAAGGATGTAATGTACAGGACTGCTATCTCATTTTGAGTCAACACTTTTGTAAGCCCGTGGGGCAAATTAGCTGACTCGTTCAGGAGTTTGTAATAGATGTTCATTATCAATAAAGAGAACTTTTCCATGTTTCAAATCTGTGTTTCAATTTATCTGCGTACTCTGAATATGTGCTTGCTATGCAAATCATTAAAGCCTTGTGCGGGCGCAAACCCAGGCCCGCACGGCGGTCACGACTCGGGGGACGCCTCGGGGCGTGACATAGTGGTATCAGAGCACAGATTCAAAGTTCCTTAGACTTCGTGCTGGAAAAGTTCCTTTAACGATCAAATTCCTGTGCGAACTCTTGAACTCGCTAGGCCAAAATGAGATACGTTCATGCAATAAGTCCATAATACATTATGATCCTAATGTAATTTACCTTCTTTTGAAGGAATGGATCCAGCGCAATCTGCAGCACAACCACCGAACGAAACGCAAGGCCAAGAGAGTAGTTCGGGCACTTCGGGAAGTTCAAGAAGCCAGCGAGCCATGCCAAGCATTGATCCCGTCCAGAAAATATTACGGATGTTGGAGGAAAGCCAACAAAGGGACGAGGCTCGCTATGAACGGGCCGAGAAGCAGGCGGAGGAGAGTCAGCTCAAGTTTCAAGACAATATAGAAGCTCGATTCTCAGTCCAACAGAAGCAGGTAGATACCCTGCAAAAGATCGTTCAGACTTTGGCTTCCAACCTTTCCGCTGCAACAGCAACGACTCCAGCGGAACAGCCCGTGCTTGAAGTTGAGACGCCACAAATTCCAAGACCGAGGGACGTGACTGCCTTCAACTTGGGCCACTTCAAGAAAGTTTGCAACACCTCATTCAACGGGACTGAGGACCCAGTGGTAGCTCTAGATTGGCTAGCCGAGATTGAAGACCACTTCACTCTGCTAGAGGTCCCCGAAGATAAGCGTGTCACCTGCGCGCAACTACAGCTCCGCCTCAACGCACACGATTGGTGGGACGTGCATCGACGATCTCTCCAATTTGATCACGGAGAGGAGGCGATCTCGTGGACGACCTTTCGTGCCGCGTTCGAAGAGGAGTTTATACCGCCTCCAGTACAACGTCAAATGGAAAATGACTTCGTGCAATTGAGGCAAGGCAGGATGACAGTTAAAGAGTATTCCGCCGAATTCAACCGACTCTCCAAATTCGCTAGGGCCTATTTACCTGATGCAGCGAGTCGAGCTAGAAGGTTTGAAGGTGGTCTCCGTCCTGCCATCCATTCGCACGTGGCCAACAATCAGTACGGAACAATGCGTGAAGTCATGAATCACGCCCTATCGCTCGAGCCACAGTATCCTCACGTTTCCACCGGCGTTGTGCATACCTACAATCACAAACGCCAAGGCAACGACAGAGGAAACACCGCTGCAAAGCGCCCTAACCACGGCGGTCCCCAAAGGGGAAACCCGAGACCATTCTGTGAATTCTGCAAAAAGTCGGGGCACACCACTGACAATTGTTATCGCCGAAAGGGTTTGTGCTTCAACTGTGGTGCAAGGGACCACGTATCTCGGGATTGTCCACTCCCCTCTAAGCTTCTGCCCCAACAAAATAATCCCTAACGGTAGGTCCTATTCTTAAGTTTCGGGACGAAACTTCCAATTAGTTGGGTAGGATGTAGCACCCCGTTCTTCCGATGCGGAGAGCGCGGCTAAGAAACACTAGACGGTATCGTTCGATCGGGATAGATTGAATTAAGAACTCGTCCTCGTTATGGATTTGTTTCTTCGGAATCGATTCCCATATTCAGTGGACTGCGCCCCCGGGATCGGCTTAGCGGCAGAGTCAGGAGGGACCTCTCCGCTGCTATCTTTTATTGCCTCGGTTTTCGATGTCGCTTGTTGCTTTCGTGCTTTGAGTTGGTTTTGGGATTTGCTTGTTTTCTTTGAACGGTTTCGATGGTTTTCATTGTTTTCGTTCATTGAACTGCACTTCGATTCGAGATTGGAAAAGTGGAAGAGGTATTGATCGAGCTGTTCGTAATGCAGGTGAACGAGCAGTAGGCGGCTTACGAGCGGAGTCGTGAAGCGCCTCTTTTCCTTCTCCCTTCCAACAACTAAGTGAGTGGCTACCAACCCGATTAGCTAGCCCTGCTTCCAAGCTTCACACCCTAAAAGCTTGAAATCTTCTTCGCCCCGATCAAACGATACCAAGTAATAATAAAAGAAACCAAGATAAAAGAGAATAGACTTGGTTCCGTATGCTTGTCAATATAACTTCATGAACGGATACTGAACTGCATGCTTGTTCGTTGGGAATAAATCAAATTGTTGCTTGTCATGTATTCGTGTTGCCTGTTGCCTCAACTGTATAAACTGTTTACTGTCCCGTACTACTGTTGCCACAACTGCATGAACTGTTAACTTAGTAAACATACCGTTCGATCACGGACAACTTGTGCACAAGGTAACTGGTTCCTGCGGACGGTCGCTGGGGCACTGGCACCGATCCGGTCCGGACGGAACTCTACTGTATAGTCTACTGTACTGGACGAGATGGCTTGTGGCACCACTGTACATTGGCTGCAAACCATCTCCGTCTAAGACTATTGTCCCTTATGGCTTTATGCTAGTGATCCCTGTGTATATTTAAACCTGTTGCATACTAACTTGTGTCTTCGTTTCAGGGAAGGCATGGTAAGTATTGTGCAGGTAATTCAGACGGTCAGGTAAAATCCACCGAACGGTGGCACGTTCATTTCAGTAAATTCAATATGCTGCTTACTTGTAAATGAACTAAGGCAAGATAGAAACCCACAAAAATATGCATGCTTCACTAAACAACGTGTTGATTGGTATAGTCAGGCTAGCTCGCCTTCACCAGCATGTTTCGATATGCTGACCCTCGTTGAAACAGGTTCTCCGCACCAAGGCGAACCGAGCGAGGAGCCGAAGTCGTCTTCCCGATCCAGTCCAGCTGTTGGCGCATCTTCACCGCGCCCTCGAAGCCTTTTGAAGTCCGAAGCTGCAACTCTTCATACACAAATGCAGCTCCGTGGCAAAGCGATCCTCCAGCCTGGAGGTCTTTATCGTTTTGAGTTTATAGAAGGATGTAATGTACAGGACTGCTATCTCATTTTGAGTCAACACTTTTGTAAGCCCGTGGGGCAAATTAGCTGACTCGTTCAGGAGTTTGTAATAGATGTTCATTATCAATAAAGAGAACTTTTTCATGTTTCAAATCTGTGTTTCAATTTATCTGCGTACTCTGAATATGTGCTTGCTATGCAAATCATTAAAGCCTTGTGCGGGCGCAAACCCAGGCCCGCACGGCGGTCACGACTCGGGGGACGCCTCGGGGCGTGACACTACCCTTGCCCATACGTCGAAAAGTTGTCCTCATTTGCATTCATATAGATTGTCTTGTACAGCGTACTTATTTATTTTCAAATTATATGCATGTTTACTGTATTCAAATTGGCTTGCTTCTATGTATCTTATTACGTCCCTCTGAGGACCTGGTCCCTTTCCAGGTGTATCTGTTCTTGAGTATTTGCAGGAGCACATATTTGGATGGTTATATATGTTTCGTGGATGTCTTCTCTCCGAGCCCCATGATTGTTAGCTGGTATTCTTATATTGTGATTATTGTGTTGTACTTTTCCATTTGAGTTGGTAGTGGATTTGTTTCCATCCAACTATCACCTTTAGATATTTCTTATTGAGATTTAGTTTCATAGACACTGGTTATTTATTTATATTTGATTTTCGTGGATGAGCTTTAGATTGTACCATGTGACTTGTGATATATTTTATACTACTTGTGGATTGATATTCATATTACAGCGTACGTATGGGTTATGATTTCCATATATTGGAGTTTCCATATCCATACGACTGGCATGCTTACGTGTTCCTAGTCCTACATATTTTGGGACTGGAGTGTGACATATTTTTGTGGTGGCCCATGCAGGTCGAGAGCATATTGTCTCGGTTACGTTATTGTACCGAATAAGCCTGCACCTAGGACTAGAGTATTGGATCTCATCCACAATTGACCATGATTCATCTTTCTTCTATCTGTTCTATTTGAACAATTGTATCCTGCTTGATTCCTGTACTTCCCTAACAGTTCTTTGAGTATAGCCATCTGCTAGAATATAGGAACCCCTGTTATTAGGATGATAATTAGAGTAGCACACCTATTAAGATTACAATAAGAATATAGACACACCACTAAGTTTAGAATATCTAGTGAACCCTAGAATTTCTTATCTATAGATTGGTTTACCATTACCCCTTGATGTATTATGAAGACTTGAGAGTAGTATGGACACTACTAGAGTTAGTTAGAAGTTACCATAATGGTTGACCCTAGTATTGAGGAACCAATAGACAACCAAAATTTAAAAATTAGGACTGAACCTAACCTTCATAGTTAGATAGTATTGGAGAACTATAAATTTAGATTCTTGTCTTAAGATAAGCAGACAGTACCTTAGAAAGCCAAGAGCAAGGCATAGAATATTTTCCTAATCATGTCTCGAACATAGCAACTAACACCCCACTCCCCTTAGAGAACCATGATGCTATCTAGAGCCCTCTATCTTAATTTTATATATTGTTCCCCTGCGACCATAGCGTTCGTTATTTTGCGACGACTAATTACGTTTCTTCTCTTTATCTTTCAACTCGTGCCATCTGACACTTCGGATAGTAGGCCAAGTAATTTTATTCTTTGTTAAGGGCTCATAGTTTGTTAGGATTATAGTTGTAGCCTTGAATGTGAAATTTTTTGTGCTTGGTAGTTAGAACTTGACAAGTTTAAGTTGTTTTTGTAGATTATGACCGATGATTAACCCTTATTTTTTAAATCACATAATTTGTACCCTCACCTCGATACAAGCGAGATCTCTTTTTTCCTTGACGGCCAGTAACTCTTCTATCCTTACTATTGACACTTGTTCTATAAGCACTATGACTAAGGCTTAAGACGACCATGACCTATGTAATATAGGAAGATACCCCAATAAGTACCAAGATCTTTCCTTATATACCCTAATAAGAGTTTCTGTTTTATTTACATGTGCAAGGTTATTTTGCAGGATCCTCTTAAGACTGTCACAGTATTAGTTTAATTGTTTTAAGTTGGGTAGTATGCCTCACAACCTAGTACCACATAGTCCACTTGACCCATCGAGGCATTGTAACTGAATGATATTACCTGTATGCTAGCATAAGACGACAGTGTTTAATCAGACTGTAGAACCTAGAAGCCCATACCCCTATTTGGTCGACTATCGACTTAGACAAGGAGTTAGTATGACAACTGTAGGGATTGTAAGGGTCTTATCTTCTTTGTGAACTTGGATTATTTTGTAACTTCTCTCATCATAATCTAGCGTACTTATATTTTTTTGTACTACCTTGACTTATGCTGCTATTATAGCCTAATTTTTGCAAGCTTATTCTTTCATCGAGCTTGCTCATGACATATGTATTATTGGGTGCACACAATGATCCAATTGTCTAATCAGAATCGGTGTATTAAGGTCTAGCTAACCTTAGTGCGCTTGGTTCGCTCTTCGCATGACTACTTTACGTGGATTGAGATATATGGTAGTAGACGAATATACTTTCCCCTAGACATGTCTGACATATCTTATCGGTTACATAACTGTACCGATACGAGCATGTAAATAGGAAATTACCAAAAATAGGATTTCAATCCACAACTGCCCTGACAACTCTCTTTTCGAATTCCTTAATCTCTTTGAACCTCGTACTTGTATTCTATCACCTTCACATTGAATTCTTTATTATTGCTCTCCATCTTTCCTTATTTCGGAAAGACGAAACCTCATATTTGGTATAAGTTGACACACAGATAGTACTAGATATACCCATAGGCCAATCACATTATTTGGTGAATATCTTTTATAATTGATTAAGGGCATATCATATATGATATAATTGGTGTTAAAGTTTCGAGGATTGAATGACATGAGTAAACAAATTAAGGAATATTCTTCTTAAGTGTATAGCCTTATATGATAAATGGGTAATTCTAAGTTGGATAGAAGTCACATTATTAATTTAAGGTTAAATTCTTTTAGATTGTGATCAAGTAAGATTAGATTGAGAGATTAAGTCATTTTAAATGTGGAGAATTTTTTTTAGAAGGAGTTAGATGATGAGTATTTAATGAATTTGGAAACTTGATATGTCAGACCAAATATATATACCATAAGTACATGATTTAAATTTTGAATATTGAAGGTAAATCATCAATTTGAAATTTGAGGATAAATATATAATTTCAGACTTGAACATTGGTGGATTGAATCTAATTTTTTTATAATTTGATGATTTGAATTAAGAGTTAAAATTTTGATTATTGGATTACGTATTTGAAATATTGAGGATGTGAATTGAATTTAAAAATTTGAAGAATACAAAAAAAAAATATCATAAGTGAAAAATAGGAATAATGTTTGACTATAATTATTTTCTAGAGGAGATTATGATAGTTGGAGATCGTGATATAAAATTTGATATGAAATTATTTAAATCTTGAAGATGTTATATTGATTCAATTTAAATTTGGATATTGATGATTTGGAAAATTGAGAAGAGATTACAATAGGTTGAATTTTGATTTCAACAGTGATTATCTTAATTTTGAAGTAATTGCGATGGATTTGAATAGATTTTAAATTTTTGAAAGAAATTGCGATTGACTTGCCTTATGTACGAATATGAATGATTTATCAAACCATGCCTTATTTTTAATTTCGATGACGAAATTCTTTTAAGTTGGGTAGATTGTAAACCCCCTCACCCAAAATAGATATTTTGTGTGTATTTTATATTATTATATTTATTATAGATGTTGAATTTCTTTAGAGTATTCTCTTAGTTAATTAGCAAATGAATTTTTTGATATATTTACTTATATAAATATTTATTTAGAATCATTTTTAGGTTATTTTAGATTTTTGAAGATTTTTCTAGAATTTTTAGGTAATCAAAATATAGGGAACGTAAATTTTTAGGACTTCTATGATTTACTTTGAGACCATACTTGCATGTTATTCCTACCAAATATTTATTTTAGGTTAAAATATTTAATTATATTTTTTCTATAATTTATTTAGAATTTTAAGAAATTTATTTAGATTTTTGAAATTAATTAGGATTTATTTGGTTATATATAGTCTTAGTATTAGATAGATGTTAATTTAGTGTTAATAGATATTAATAAGATTATATATAAATTATTTGTATTATATTTAATTTTATTTAAGATTATAAATTATTGAGATAATCTTAAACCCTATTTTTAAATTAATTCAAATCCTGAGCCTACTAGGAAAGTAACTTCATGCATACCCTATCATTATTTAAACTGATCCTAATGATATGCAAATTAGCCAATCCTAGTTGTATTAAATTAAGTATTGTCCACCATTATAAATACCTCATCATTCATATTTTTCTTCCCAAAACTCCTCACTTTTTCGTCCAAAAATAGTCAAAATTCGGCATAAATTCAGCCTCATTTTCTAGTAGTTATGACGACTTAAAAAGACGATATCTCCTAGCTCCGGACTCCAAACGCGCTCCAATTTTTTTTGTTAGAATCATATCAAGGTAAGTTTTCTGAATATATAAATTATTTCAGTAATTTCAGAACCTATGTTTCCAAAATATTCCAAAAGTGTCAGCTGTCCGAAATCAGACGCATTTTGGTATTTTCGAGATTTCGGGAGATCCCGAACTCGGAATTACAAAACGTTTGAAGTTTCGGAAAGCTGACATGATGAAATTCTAGAAAAGTATTTTTACAGAATTTAAAATATAATTTTATTCTACTGTAAAATTTGTGCAACGTAGACGTAAATAGGAAACCACCGAAAACTGTCATCTGTGCGCCCTTGTGGCCATAACTCTTTACTGACTTGTGATTTTATAAAACCATCTATTTTAGTGTTCATATAGCATTGAAATATATAGGATTCCATACACAAATCTAGGATTTGAGTCAGTTGACTTTTTGGTCAACGGATTGCCTCGATTTGCGTGCCACGGATCACAAATCCTTAAAGTTAACTTTTTTTGGACCAAAATTAGAGCTTAACAATAAAATCAGATTATAATAAGATTAAAGTACTATTTTAGGTTATTTTATTTAGAATTACAATAGATTAAAATAGAGGAAACTATTCACCCACTTTTGTCACCTAACTTATTTAATTTATGTGACGGGTAGATAGGACGACGCCTTGAGTTGGGACTTCATTCTTTTTCATATCAGGCAAGATACCTTGCCAAATTGCTTAAGTATTTTGCATGCTTAGTATATTTCTGTATATTTATTGCATTTTTGTTTATTTATTGCATGTGTAGTTTCTTTCAGTCATTACTATATATTAGATATGTTGACACACACTTGACACTTAGTATCATAGAGGACAATCAGTAGGCGTATGGGCTTTTAACCACTCTGGTAATACCGTAGTCACTAGCACGCTCTATGGTGGTCGTGTCCGATGGTCGCTACCCCCGCGGTATGTCGATTGATGGAGTCACGAGGGTCGCTACCCCCGCGGTATGTCGGATGATGATGTTCATGGACGAGTGTATGAGTTGTGAGGATTAGATCGAGTAGCCTACCCTTGCCCATACGTCGAAAAGTTATCCTCATTTGCATTCATATAGATTGTCTTGTACAGCGTACTTATTTATTTTCAAATTATATGCATGTTTATTGTATTCAAATTGGCTTGCTTCTATGTATCTTATTACGTCTCTCTGAGGACCTGGTCCCTTTCCAGGTGTATCTGTTCTTGAGTATTTGCAGGAGCACATATTTGGATGGTTATATATGTTTCGTGGATGTCTTCTCTCCGAGCCCCATGATTGTTAGCTGGTATTCTTATATTGTGATTATTGTGTTATACTTTTCCATTTGAGTTGGTAGTGGATTTGTTTCCATCCAACTATCACCTTTAGATACTTCTTATTGAGATCTAGTTTCATAGACACTGGTTAATTATTTATATTTGATTTTCGTGGATGAGCTTTAGATTGTACCCTGTGACTTGTGATATATTTTATACCACTTATGGATTGATATTCATATTACAGCGTACGTATGGGTTATGGTTTTCATATATTGGAGTTGCCATATCCATACGGCTCGCATGCTTACGTGTTCCTAGTCCTACGTATTTTAGGACTGGGGTGTGACACCATTTAAATCGGCGATCCGCTTGAACGGAACGGGGTGTTACAGTTGGCACGATGTCACATCCCAGTCCCAAAATATGTAGGACTAGAAATATGTAAGCATGCCAGCCGTATGTATATAGCAACTCCAATATATGGAAACCATAACACATACGTACGCTATATTATGAATAAAAATTCACAAGTGGTATAGATTTATGTCATAAGTCACAGGCCATAACTAGATCTCATCCACAAAATCAAATAACCAATCAAATATATAACTAAATCAAGTATAAAATGCTTGATAAGAACAAGTAGTTGGGTGGAGACAAATCCACTACCAAACTAGAATATAAGAGGAATAAAAATAAGTATATTTAATGAACAATGAGACTCAAAAAGAAGACCTCCTTGAAAGATAACGAAGTAGCAAGTCCTGATCCGTGCTCCTGCGAATAGTCAAGATCGTCTACACCTGAAAAGGGACCAGGGCCTCAGAGGGACATAACAAGATACATAGAAGCATGCCAATTGAATACAGTAAAACATGCATAATAGATAGAAAATATATAAGTACTCTGTACTAGACAATATATATGAAATACAAAATAAGGATAACTTTTTGACGTATGGGCATGGGTAGGCTACTCTATCTATCTCACAACTCACACACACGTCCATGAACATCAGAAGCCGTCATACCTAGAGGGTAGCGACCATCGCGACACCAAAAATCAACATATCTCGAGGGTAGCGACCATCACGATACAACTACCGTAGTGCGTGCTAGTTACTACGGGTTACCAGAGTGGATATAGCCCATACGCCTATTGATTGTCCTCCCCTCCCATGATACTATGTGTCAAGTGTGTGTCAACATATATATAGTATATAATTATGACTGAAAAAAATACATATATAATAAATATATAAAAATATGATAAGCATGCAAAGTACTATAAGAAATTTGGTAAGGTATCTTACCTGGTCTGAAAAG
The DNA here is from genome assembly GCA_036927795.1 of Iris macrosiphon. Taxonomy (NCBI): domain Eukaryota; kingdom Viridiplantae; phylum Streptophyta; class Magnoliopsida; order Asparagales; family Iridaceae; genus Iris; species Iris macrosiphon. The sequence continues at coordinate 175,504,407 of JAYESA010000012.1, read as the reverse complement.
GGATGAAGTCGCAACTTAAGGCGTCGTCCGATCTACCCGTCACATAAATTAAACAAGTTAGGTTACAAAAGTAGGTGAATAGGTTCCTCCATTTTAATCTATTTTAATTATAAATAAAATAACCAAAAATAGTATTTTAACCTTATTATAATCTAATTTTATTGTTAAATCCTAATTTTGGTCCAAAAAAAGTTAAATATACGGATTTGTGATCCGTGACACGCAAATCGAGGTAATCAATTGACCAAAAAGTCATCCGACTCAAATCCTTGATTTGTGTGTAAAATTCTATAGATTTCAATGATACATGAACACCAAAATCAACGGTTTCATAAAATTAAAAGTCGGTAAAGAGTTATGTCCACAAGGGCGCACAGATGACAGTTTTCGGTGGTTTTCTATTTACGTCTACGTTGCACAAATTTTATATTAGATAAAACTTGCATATTAAATTCTAGAAAAATGATTTTATGGAAGTTCATCATGTCAGATTTTCGAAACTTCAAACGACTCATAATTCCGAGTTCGGGATCTCCCAAAATCTCGAAAAAACATAAATGTGTCTGATTTTGGACAACTGGCACTTTTAGAATTTTCTGGATAAATAGATCCATAAATTATTAAAATAATTTATATATTCAGAAAACTAACCTTGATATAGTTTTAAAAAAAATTTGGAGCGCGTTTGGAGTCCGGAGCTAGGAGATATCGTCTTTTTAAGTCGTCATAACTACTAAAAAATAAGACTGAATTTATGATAAATTTTGACTGTTTTTGGATTTAAAAGGGAGGAGTTTGGGAAAGAAAATTATAAAAAATAGTTTATTCCATAAGTCTAATAGGTATTTATAATTTTAGAGACTACTTAATTGAATACGACTAGGATTTGCTAATTTGGATATGATTAGGATGAGTTTAAATAAGGATAGGATATGAATGAAGTTGCTTTCCTAGTAGGCTCAGGATTTGAATTAATTTAAAATCGAGTTTGAGTTTATCTCAATAATTTATAATCTTAAATATAATTAAATATATTACAAATAATTTATATATAATCTTATTAATATCTATTAACACTAAATTAGCATCTATCTAATATTAAGACTATATATAACCAAATAAATCCTAAATAATTTCAAAAATCCAAATAAATTTTTTAAAATTCTAAACAAATTACAGAAAAATATAATTAAATAATTATATTTGATAGGAACAACATGCAAGTATGGTCTCATAGTAAATTATGGAAGTTCTAGAAATTTAAGTTTTCTTTGTTTTAATTACCCAAAAAAATTCTAGAAAAATCTCCAAAAATCTAAAATAGCCTAAAAATGATTATAAATAAATATTTATATAAGTAAATATATCAAGAAATTTATTTTCTAATTAACTAAGAGAATACTCTAAAGAAATTCAATATTTAAAATAATCTATAATAAATATAATAATATAAAATACACACAAAATATCTATTTTGGGTGAGGGGGTTTACAATCTACCCAACTTACAAAATTTTTGTCCTTAAAATTAAAAATAAGGAATAATTTGTTAAATCTTTCACATTCGTATCTAAGGTAAGTCAACCGCAATCTTCTCAAAAGTTTAAATGACAAAATCTATTCAAATCCGTCACAATCTCTTCAAAATTAAAATAACAACTGTTTAAATCAAAATTTAACCTATTATAATTTTTTTCTATATTTTTAAATAATCAACATCCAAATTTAATTCAAATCTATATGAAATCTTTAAGATTTAAATAACCCACATCAAATTTTAAATCATGATTTTCAACTATAATAATTTTTTTTCTAGATTTTAAATAATAAACAACTCTAATCAAATTGTATTCCTATTTTCAGCTTAAGAATTTTTTACTCTTCAAATTTTAAATTCAATTTCTATTATCTACATTTCAAATAGGTGATCCAACAATCAAAATTTAACTTTTAATTCAAATCATCAAATTATAAAATTTTGAATTTAATCCATCAATGTTCATGTTTACAGTTATATATTTTTTTCCTCAAGATTTAAATTGTTAATTTGAATCTCCAATATTCAAAATTTAAATCATGTGCTCAAATTATAAATATTTGGTCTGCAATATCAAATTTTTAAAATTTATTCTATAAGGCATTCTTATCTTTAAAGTTAAATCATCATAATCTAAATTATTCTTCTAAAAATTCTCAAAATTAAAATGACTTAAATCTCTCAATCTAATCTCACTTGATCATAATCTAAATTTTTTTTACCACAAGTTGACAATGCAACTTCTACCTAACTTAAAATTTACCGATCTATCACATAGGCTATACATTTAAGAAAAATGTCATCAAATTATTTAATCGTGTTATTCAATCCATAAAATATCTCACATGCTTTATGTCCTTAATTACAAAAGATAGTCACCAAGTGATGTGATTGGCCTATGGGGTATATCTAGTACTATCCGTATATCAAACTTATACCAAGCACGAGCGTTCATCTTTTCGAAATAGGGAATGACGAAAAACAATAATAAAGAATTCAAGGAGGAGGTGATAGAATACAAGTACGGGGTTCAAGGCGATCTAAAGAATTCAAAAAGAGAGTTGTCAGGACAGTTGTGGATTGAAATCTTATTTTAAAAAATTCCTATTGGCATGCTCATATCAGTACAGTTATGTAACTGATAAGATATGTTCGAACATGTCTAAAGGGCAAGTATATTTGTCTAACATGTTGAATCAACTATATCTCAATCCACGTAAAGTAGTTATGCGAAGAGCAAACCAAGTGCATTAAGGTTGATCAGACCGTAATACACTGATTCTTATTTGCACAATGTATTAGTAGGCGTCCCCAATAATACATATGTCATGAAAAAGCTCGATAAAAGAATAAGCTTGCAAAACTAGGCTATAAAATAGCAGCATAAGCGGAGGTAGTCCAGAAAATATAAGTACGCTGGATTATGATGGAGGAAGGTACAAAATAATTTAACTTCACCAAGAAGACCGGTATTGTGCCTCTACAGTTGCCATACTAACTTCTTGTCTAAGTCTCTAGTCGACCAAATAGGGTATGGGCCTCTAAGTTCTATAGTCTGGATAAACACTATCTTCTTATGCAAGTCTATAGTTGGTGTCATTCAGTTACACTACATTAATGGGTCAAAACTAGGACTATGTGATACTAGGTTATGAGGCATACTACCCAACTTACAATAATTTAAATAATAGTGTTATTGAATAATAGAGCGTATATACCTAGTACCAGTCATCTTCCTAACCCCTAGCAAGCACGAAAGAAAAGATAAGATTGACATTGTGAAAGGATCAACCAAGATGCAATGCAAGCAATCAAATACGAATGCGAAATAAAATCAAGGGAGATGATTAAATAAGTGGATGAGATCCTATATTCTAATCCTATGTGCATGCTTGCTCGGTACAGTAACGTAACCGAGACAACATGCTCTCGACCTGCATGGGCCACCACAAAAATATGTCACGTCCCAGTCCCAAAATACGTAGGACTAGGAATACGTAAGCATGCCAGCCGTATGTATATGGCAACTCCAATATATGGAAACTATAACACATACGTACGCTGTATTATGAATAATAATTCACAAGTGGTATAGATTTATGTCATAAGTCACAGGGCATAACTAGATCTCATCCACATAATCAAATAACCAATCAACTATATAACTGAATCAAGTATAAAATGCTTGATAAGAACAAGTAGTTAGGTGGAGACAAATCCACTACCAAACTAGAATATATGAGGAACAAAAATAAGTACATCTAATGAACAATGAGACTCTAAAAGAAGACCTCCTCGAAAGATAACGAAGTAGCAAGTCCTGATCCGTGCTCCTGTGAATAGTCAAGATCGTCTACACCTGAAAAGGGACCAGGTCCTCAGAGGGACATAACAAGATACATAGAAGCATGCCAATTGAATACAGTAAAACATGCATAATAGATAGAAAATATATAAGTACGTTTTACTAAACAATATATATGAAATGCATAATGAGGACAACTTTTTGACGTATGGGCATGGGTAGGCTACTCTATCTATCTCACAACTCACACACACGTCCATGAACATCAGAAGCCGTCATACCTCGAGGGTAGCGACCATCGCGACACCAGAAATTGACATACCTCGAGGGTAGCACCCAGCGCGATACAACTACCGTAGTGCGAGCTAGTTACTACAGGTTACTAGAGTGGATATAGCCCATACACCTACTGATTGTCCTCCCCTCCCATGATACTATGTGTCAAGTGTGTGTCAACATATATATAGTATATAATTATGACTGAAAGAAAATACATATATAATGAATATATAAAAATATGATAAGCATGCAAAGTACTATAAGCAATTTAGCAAGGTATCTTGCCTAGTCTGAAAAGGGATGAATGTCATGCCCCAGTCCCAAAATACGTAGGACTAGGAATAAGTGACACGCCAGCTACGCATTCGACCAGACTCTGGTCTGACTCGAATACGTATAAGCTGTAATATAAAGGGCACTATCTAGATATTCCATAAATGTAAACCTCTATGTCTCAATCCACAATGTACATCGGTATAGAAGAAAGAGCTATATGTGCTAAGGTCGGCCGCCCAATAACACACTAACTCGAATAGACTCGAGAAGAAGTATGAGTCTACAAAACTAGGCTACAACAGCAGATAAATAATCAATGTAAATAACCATAATGCCGGTAGATATAATGTGAGTACCTGGTACCATGCTCGCAAGATATGCCACTCCATCGGTATCTCCCAGTGCTCCGTAATCCTCTGTGCTGCAAAACTGGCAGGGAACCAGGTCCTCAGAGGGACGTAACAAGGTACAGAAATATAGCAAGCCAAGTAAACAGAAAGTACAAGTGCACGACAGGGTAATCTAGTACAACCAAACAAGTGTGACACAGTTTAAAGACAATGTTCGACGCGTGGGCTTTCTAATATAAAACCGTAGCTCCGAACACGGAAACACACGGAACGTACCGCAGCTCCGAGCAAAGAGTCTCACGCGTGAAACAGCTACACTAGATACAGGTATCACGACAAATACTACATATATATAAGCGCGTGCAGAGTAGCCCAAACGTCTAGTAACTGTCTTCCCCTTCCCAAGCGGTCAACGATTGTGCGTTGAACCTGAACCTCTAACTACAGTCTCGACATACACAGAATCTAACTCAACAGACGCGACCCTAAGGTCGTCCCAGTCTCTGGTCATGATGTCAGTATCAGGATACAGGAATCTGGCACGAACACAGTGTATAAGTGTGTCCTGGGGTATCGATGTACTCTGGTACGTGCATCGAGGTACTATGAAACATCAGTAATAATTCTAGGTCGTTAAGTCGAAAGTCAACACCCGGTTGTGAACCGGACACGGAATATCGAACATCAACGTAAATACGCACACAATGTACAAAAAGAATCACAATATCTGTAAACTGAAATACTGGGTGGCAAGGTACACTTGCATGCGCGAGGCTGTTGATGACGGGGATCTGGTACTGCGTCCAAGTCCTCAGGTCCCTCAATACCTAGAGAAGGGATACAAACCAGAATCAATAATCTTCTTAAGACAGATAGGTGTGCTACACACAGCTGCATCTAGACTCAGTCTCAATAATCAACTAATCATTTACCGTCCTCAATCTTTGACTCATGATCAGATAATATACCTATTCCAAAATAAATCACCTGTTCCCCATGTCTATCACCCATTAATTATCAATTTATTTTCAGTCCTAGTTTCTAAACAACTAAACCACAATAACAATTACGTGTTTAATAATTTGGACATCCGTCACATTTGGCATTAACATCCACCCTCATTTGTACGTGTTTCATAACCTCAATCAATTTCTATTCATCTGAAGAAAATACTGGATTTAATTATTTATTTTCAACCCTGTATATGCAATCAATATAGATACAAACCCTACGCACCTTATCTACAGATAATCCTCGAACCAATTACCATCCATAACCATCAATACTTATCCCTAGATAACTTAAGTCCATATGTATATATAAACATCCTCATTCCAATAATATTTGCATATAACAAACTAATATTTCCTTTAGTTCAATTGTTTCACTACACTATCATTTATCATTACTAAACAAACACTAGTAATATATTAAATCTCTTTAAACACTACCTCATCCGTATGCATATTTAACCATCATTAGCCTCAATCTACATATATATACCTCAACCATATATTTTTAGTTATCACACTACCATAACCATCCACATACTTAAACCCAAACCCTTGCTAGTATATCACATGCATAAACACCATCAATATAACCCAAAACAAATTCTGGAATTAAATGAGGCTAGGGCAAGAGTCGACCTTGGCGTCGACGGTGCCAGATTCGGTCGGAGAAGGTGGAGATGATGCAACTAGGGTGGCCGGACGGGAAACTGCGGGGTCGGCGGAATGCTGGCCGGCCGGGAATGGTCTGCGTCGAGTGCTACGCACCGCGAGGGGGTCGGCTGCTCTCAGTTGGCCGGAGTTCAGTCTGCAGCAGAGGTGCTCGGCGGAAAGGCTGCTCCGGTCTGGAGTGGGGTCGGGATGCACAGGTCGGTGGTGGTTCAGGCCGCGTGGGGGTGGGACGCACAGCGCCGGCCGGAGGAGATCGGCAGCAGCGTGGGGTGGCTGCGTCGGCGGCCGACGTGGCCGGAGTTCGGGGTCGGGGTCCCCGGTCGGTGGGGCTCAGGTGAGAATAGTATGGAGGGAAGAAGAGGAGGAGAATGAAGAAGGAAAAACTTTGCATGGGGAGTAAAAGAAAGAGGAGAGAGAGTGGTTTCTCTAGGGATTAGGGCCGGTGATGTGTTGAGGGTGGGGGAGAAAATGTTACTTTATAGGGGGATGTGTGGGTTTGAATGAGTGGTTGGGATCCTCCTAGGAAAAATGAGTGGTTGTGATGTAATATGGATAGGGGTGGGGTTTCTTCATGAGGGAATTGGGATTGGGACCCCATTTTGGGACCCAACAATTTCTCATGACCAATGAGGTGTTGCCAACAATTCAATAATTGCAAATAAGCCCCCGTAAATTCGGAAATTTGTATGGACACATGAAATGACGCAAAAATTGCGGAGAAAAAATATATTTAAAATTGTCATTGTGAGGGGGTGTTGCGCGTTAGGCGCGGGTCAAATTTGAAGGGCATTGGGATTAATTTAATATTAAAAATAGAATTTACAGAGTTGGTAAATCCCGATTTAATTAACGATAACGCGTCCCGCGAATTTAATTTAATTGGGGCCCGCGGGGTCAAAATTTGGAAATGGCGCAAAGGCCAAAAATGGTGGGGACTTAGAGTCGGTCTTGGACCCTTTAGTTGGTCCGGCTCAACGGGTTAAGTTGGTACCCCAAAATCGAGGGTAACGACACAGGTGTCCAACACGGAATAAAATACGGGTTACGATTTTCGGAATATTGCGCAATTAATTTAGAGCACACGAAAGTTGATTTTTAACAGTCAGAAAAGTCCAGTGCCTAATTTGGTGTGTTGAGTCGAGGGTACAATATTTATACGGAATTTATGGGCTGACAATGGGCTCCGAATAATTAGACAAAGATAGGGTGTGCCAATGGTTTAAATTAATTGGATTAAAATTCCAGGTAAATATCCCCTACTCTAAACCTCAATATCTTCTATCAAAATTTTTCCTGGTCCACTATAACTATCTACAGAATAAATTGAGGGGGTTTACAATGAAGTCGCAACTCAAGGCGTCGTCCGATCTACCCGTCACATAAATTAAACAAGTTAGGTTACAAAAGTAGGTGAATAGGTTCCTCCATTTTAATTATAAATAAAATAATCTAAAATAGTATTTTAATCTAATTATAATCTAATTTTATTGTTAAATCCTAATTTTGGTCCAAAGAAAGTCAACTTTACGGATTTGTGATCCGTGGCACGCAAATCGAGGCAATCCGTTGACCAAAAAGTTAACCGACCCAAATCCTTGATTTATGTGTAGAATTCTATATATTTCAGTGCTACATGAACACCGGAATCGACGGTTTCATAAAATCATAAGTCGGGAAAGAGTTATGTCCACAAGGGCGCACAGATGACAGTTTTCGGTAATTTTCTATTTACGTCTACGTTGCACGAATTTTACAGTAGATAAAACTTGCATGTTAAATTCTAGAAAAATAATTTTATGGAATATCATCATGTCATATTTTTGAAAATTCAAACGGCTCATAATTCCGAGTTCGGGATCTCCCAAAATCTCGAAAACACAAAAATGCGTCTGATTTCGGACATCTGGCACTTTTAGAATTTTTTGAAAAAATAGGTTCATAAATTATTAAAATAATTTATATATTTAGAAAACTAACCTTTATATAGTTCTAACAAAAAAAATTAGAACGTGTTTGGAGTCCGGAGCTAGGAGATATCGTCTTTTTAAGTCGTCATAACTACTAGAAAATGAGACTGAATTTATGACGAATTTTGGCTGTTTTGGACGAAAAAGAGAGGAGTTTGGGGGAAAAAATTATGATAGATAGTTTATTCCATAATTCTAATAGGTATTTATAATTGTGGAGACTACTTAATTGAATACGACTAGGATTTGCTAATTTGGATATGATTAGGATGAGTTTAAATAAGGATAGGATATGCATGAAGTTGCTTTCCTAGTAGGCTCAGGATTTGAATTAATTTAAAATAGAGTTTGAGTTTATCTCAATAATTTATAATCTTAAATAGAATTAAAGATAATACAAAAAATTTATATATAATCTTATTAATATCTATTAACACTAAATTAGCATCTATCTAATATTAAGACTATATATAACCAAATAAATCCTAAATAATTTCAAAAATACAAATAAAATTCTTAAAATTCTAAATAAATTACAGAAAAATATAATTAAATATTTTAACCTAAAATAATTATTTGGTAGGAACAACATACAAGTATGGTCTCATAGTAAATCATGAAAGTTCTAGAAATTTAAGTTTTCTATGTTTTAATTACCCAAAAAAATTCTAGAAAAATCTCCAAAAATCTAAAATAACCTAAAATTGATTCTAAATAAATATTTATATAAGTAAATATATCAAAAAATTTATTTTCTAATTAACTAAGAGAATACTCTAAAGAAATTCAATATTTAAAATAATCTATAATAAATATAATAATATAAATATACACAAAATATCTATTTTGGGTGAGGGGGTTTACACACGACCACGTCGGAGGAGGGGGAACGACGGAGGAGCCGAGAGGAGTTGGCACGACCTCATCGGAGCTGAGAAAGGGGACCACGGGAAGCGGATCGTCGGAGAAAAGGGGACCACGGGAGGGAGAGAGGGACATTCGAGTGAGAGAGGAGAGGGAGAGCGGTATGTTAAATTTTGACCGGCCGTCTTTTCTTTTAATTTAGGGCACAGTCGTCCACAACGGACCATCGACGTCCTAGTACATCGCCTAAATCGAGTAGTCGTCGTCAATCTATCGTAAATGTTTACCGCGTAGTTCTCGCATAATTCGGCGCAACCCGATGACTATATAGCGACGACCGGGCGACAGTATTTATGGAAATTTTTGAACTACTGTAATTGGTCGTTATGATGCCACTGAGACGTCGCTCTTAGGCGATGAATATCAGTCGTCGCCAACATTTTATCCCTAAACCTCTGTATTTTAGTAGTGGCTTGTACCAATCCAATCATCCACTGCAAGTGCTACACCACCAGCAAACTCTGCCACACCTTGGCAGCCACGAGCTCATTATGCTGCAAATACTACCAACAATCATCCATCATGTTTGCTAGATACTGGAGCCTCTCATCATGTCACCACAGACTTAAGAAAGTTGTCTCTTCATGCACCGTATACTTGATCAGATGATGTTATGATTGGCGATGGTACAGGTTTATCCATATCTCACACCGGTTCTACTTCTCTTCCAACATCAACCACTACCTTTACCTTGAATGATGTTCTCTGTGTTCCAACCATGAAAAAGAACTTAGTTTCTATCTCTCAATTTTGCATCTATAATAATGCCTCTGTTGAATTTTTACCATTTTCCTTTCATGTGAAGGATCTTCGTACGGGGACAATTCTTTTGTCGGGCAACACTAAGGATGGAGTGTATGAGTGGCCAGCCACACAACCTGGATCTTCCCCAATTATGGCCTTCTCTCATGTCAAAACCACATCATCAAATTGGCATCATCGCTTAGGGCATCCAACTTCTCCCATTTTAAAACATATTATCTCTAGTTATCAGTTAGATTTCTCTTCACCTTTACGAAACAAATTCTCATTTAATGCTTGTCTGAGCAACAAAAGTCATAAGCTACCCTTCTCCATCTCATCTCTTCACTCAACACACCCTCTTGAAATAATTTTTTCTGACGTGTGGACTTCGCCTATTATGTCACAAGATAGTTTCAAATATTATGTTATTTTTGTTGATCATTTCACAAAATATATATGACTATACCCCCCTCAAAAGAAAATATGAATTTCAAGAAGTCTTTAAACGTTATTTAAGCCATTGTGGAAAATTATTTCTCTCAAAAAAGTATCACTCTTTACTCTGATAATGGGGGCGAATATATGGCACTCAAAGATTCTCTCTCCCTCCACAACATTTCCCACTTAACCACTCCACCACATACACCTGAACACAATGGCTACTCTGAAAGAAGACATCGTCATATCGTTGAAACTGGCCTTACCTTACTCTCTCATGCTTCACTTCCCATCACCTTCTGGCCTCATGCCTTTGCTACTGTTGTCTACCTCATCAACCGGCTTCCAACCACCACTCTAAATATGTCCTTCCCCTACGAATTAATTTTCCACAAAAGTCCCAATTACTCTAAACTAAAAGTTTTCGGATGTTTGTGTTATCCTTGGCTTCGTCCATATACCTCCTACAAACTTAATCAACGATCCAAACCGTGTGTGTTTCTTGGGTACTCATTATCTCAAAGTGCTCATCTCTGCCTTGAACCATCTACCTCAAAAATTTATGTTTCTCGCCATGTTCAATTTGTTGAATCAGTCTTTCCATACACCTCGCTGCAAACAACTCTTGCGTGTCCCACTTCCACTACCATATCTACCTGGATTCCTCCTGTCCTTAATGTTTCTATTCCCCATCATCCCAGTAGGCAGCCAACACTCCATATGCAGCGCCAGGATTGACTCTGTCTGAGTCTACTTCATAATCAGCCAACCCTTTTCCACTTCAAGCTCCCATTGTCCAACAACCATCTCATCTACCTTCACATCCAGCCGCCCCACCCCCACAACAAGCCTCCCCTGCCTGCCAACCATCTCCTCAACCTTTCCATCCAACCACCGAACCACACATCATTGTTCCACCTCCCACTCAACATCGCATGACTACCCGCGCCAAGAATAACATCACCAAACCGATTCAAAAACTAAACCTGCACACCCATAAATCAAATTCCCAAAATACTGCTCCTACATCTATATTGCAAGCTCTCAAAGACAATAATTGGTGTCAGGCTATGTCCGAAGAGTATGATGCACTTGTTCGTAACGGAACTTGGGAACTAGTTCCCCCTGATGGCATTTCTAATCAGGTTGGTTGCAAAAGGATCTTTCGTATAAAAAGACATTCTGATGGTTCTATTGATAGGTTCAAAGCGCGCCTAGCAGCCAAGGGATTTCATCAAAGACCGGGTGTAGACTACCATGAAAATTTTAGTCCAGTTGTCAAACCAACTACAGTGAGACTTGTGCTTAGTATCGCAGTAAGTAATGGCTGGTCTCTCCGCCAATTGGATGTCAATAATGCCTTTCTTCAAGGCAAGCTCTCTGAAACTGTCTTTATGGCTCAACCACCAGGTTTTGTGGACTCTGATCATCACTTATATGTCTGTAAACTTCATAAAGCCATCTATGGTCTCAAACAAGCTCCCCAGACTTGGTATCACGAACTGCGTCCTTATATGCTAGCTTCTGGTTTCAAGAATTCATACTCAGATGCCTCTCTTTTTGTTCTTCGCAGCATCAATCATGTTTTGTACTTTCTTGTGTATGTTGATGATACTATCTTAACTTGAAGCAATGATGCTCTTGTTTCACAGTTTATTGAATGTCTTGCTCACCGCTTCTCTCTAAAAGATCTTGGTTCATCTCTTATTTTTTTGGAGTTGAAGTTGTACCCCAGTAACTTGGCATACTGCTCTCTCAAAGAAGATACATCCAAGACTTACTCAAACAGACCAATATGGAGGATGCAAAACATATTCTCACTCTCTTACCAACTAGATCAGCAGCCATCTCATTAACCTGTGGCACACCTCTCTCAAACCCCACACCATACCGTGCAACATTTGGTAGTATGTAGTATCTCTCCTTAACACGTCCAGACATCTCGTTTGCAGTCAATCGAATGGGCCAATTTATGCATCAACCTACCACAGAGCATTGGGTTCTTGTTAAACGTATTTTACGCTATTTGGGTGGCACACTAGACAAGGGGCTCCTTCTCTATCGTGATTCTTCCCTCACTCTTCATGGCTTCTCTTATGCGGATTGGGCTGGTAATAAAGGCGATTATTCTTCCACCAGTGCTTATCTTGTTTACCTTGGGCGAAACCTTGTCTCTTGGAGTTCGAAGAAGCAACAAATTGTTGCTCGTTACTCCACAGAAGCAGAGTATCGTTCTGTTGCTTCCACTGCTGCTGAACTTCGCCGGGTCTGTTCTCTTCTTTCAGAGCTTGGTATTGGCTTAACAACTTCTCCAGTTGTTTATTATGATAATGTTGGTGCTACCCAATTAAGTTACAATCCTCTATTTCACTCCCACATGAAACATGTTGCTGTGGATTATCATTTTATCAGAGATCAATTTCAAACTGATCTACTTCGAGTAGCTCATGTCTCCTTTGCTGATCAGCTTGCCGATCTTCTCACCAAGCCACTGCCCACTTCTCAGTTCATGTTGCTAGGGGACAAGATTGGCCTCTCTGCTCGTGGCCTATCTTGAGGGGGCATATAGAAGTTGTCACAAAGTCTGGTGTATAACATCTTCGCAGTTCAAACTGCAAGTGTTATTGAAGTAATCCTGAGAATAATTTTCTGTTAGTATTCCTTAAGAATAGTTCTGCCTACCTATTGCTGAAATATAGGAAGCAGTTATTACATTCTGTTTTGACTCATTGAATTATTTATACAAGTTGATTCTAATAAAATGGAAGAAGAGTTCATCCAATTATCAATCTCTTTACCATGTATTATCAGTCGATTTTTTTTTTAAAAATTATTTTTTGTACTTGTTTTCTTTCTTTTCTGATTGTAATTTTTGTCATAGATAGACTTACAAGTGAACTCTGTACTCAGTGCCATACTATGGTCAAATTGTTAGGTATCAGACCTTGAAATGTTTAGAGCTCGAGGCAATTAGTCACAGCACCAAGGCCGCCGGAGGAATGGTTTTTTTTTCTAGTCGGAGCTTAATTTGGTTGTTTCTTGACCTAGTTTCTTGTGAGGTTGGGCTTGGGGGTTGTCCTAAGCAAAATGGGTTGTCCAATTCCGAAGTCTTGTCTTACTTATTCTTGGGTCGACATGCACAGCACAATGTATGATCAACCTTAGAAGAAAATGTAAATAGTCGAATTTAGGGCATCGATGAAATAAGGAGGCATTTCACCTAGGGCTTTTGGGCCTGTGAAAATTTAAGATTTGGTCCCGAAATGAATGACAAGTTTGAACACCATTAGGCTCTTCGATTGCAACCAAATTGAGTACATAATGTAACAGCAGTCCAAACTGTCCAATAATCTATGCTCATAATCTCTTTTAGATGCATGCTTTAGCTAACATGAGTGCATTTGAAGCTGATACAAATTGAATATAGATATGATCTATTTTCTAATAACAGATATGAATACTATTTTCAATGACGAATATGGATACAAACGGATACGAATGCGAATACGATTGTTGTTAGGATATAAAATCAATCAATTACCAAGGAAAAACAGATTCAGAATGAGATCAGATATATTAAAAAATGAATATGAATAAAGCTAAATTAAATACGAATTTGATAAAACATGTTTAGATTTAGGGTCTGCTTGGCAATTGTTGGGTAGCGGTAATGAGACGTTTTTAGAGTACCGGTTACGAGGGGTCCGATTTTGGGTGATTTTAGGTAGCGACTTTTAAACTAGTACAATCTATGATTGGTAATTCGTTAACGAGTGGTTTTGAAAGTTTTTTTTTACAAGAATGAAATTACCTATATATCTATATATAAAGAAAAACTCTTCCAAAATTTTATTTCAGATGTCGAAATCTGCTTGATGTAGAATTTTTGGAGATGTCGGGTGTGTATTATACAGTGTTCGAATTCTGCAATAACCAAATATGATTTGTGAATGATGCATGAAGAGGATGTTTTTGTGCATCGTCTCCTCTACTTAATTGTATATTTTTTGGTAAGTATATAAATGAAATAAAATAGTCAAGAATTTCAAAATCCACCGATGTGGAATGTTTATAAAGACACTCATAATTATACTACACTGATTTTGGGGAATTTTTGAGTCGATCAAGCTCAGTATCTCAAAAAATTACCAATTATGACTTTTTTAAATATTTCATAAACGACAGGTTCAAAAACTTTTTAAAATCGGTAAAAACACGTTGCCAAGCAGGCCCTTTAGAGAAATTAAAATCTAATATAAAAACGAATTTGGTATAACAGGTATGTTCAAATTCTGACCAAAACTATTATATTTAAAGGATATTTTAATATTCAAGCATAAGTAATAAAGTAATTAATATGGTAACTTGTTTAATTAATATAGCAACTAGACTTGCATGAAATTATCATTATCTTAAAAGTCCTAATTTTAGTTATAGGTAAAGATATATTGGTATTCGAGTATTCAAATCTGAATAATAGAGAAAAATTTACGTCTACAAATCTGAATAATAGAGAAAAATTTACGTCTACAAATTAAATTCAGAGCCGAATAAATAAATAAAAATATGATTTGGAAATTAAACCGTGGCTCAGTTTTGGACTGGGCTGGGCTGGGCTGGCCTACATTAGGAACGGGCTTGATCACGGGCCAGCCCATTGGTTTCTTGGGGACTTAATTTACAAAAAAGATGTTGAAACAATCCACTAAATTAGACCGAAATGAGCACTAAATACTTCTCGAGAGATTTCCTCCAAATCACTGATTTGACTATCAAAATCGTGAGCATCAACATGTAGGTTACAGAAATATAAAATAATCTTTAGATTTATGGGGAACTCATTTATTGACACTCAGTAGTCATACTCATTTCTAAAAATATATATATATATATAATTTGAATTGAAATAGTAGAGACAATACATAATAACATAATAAAGGAGTATGAATGAGCAAGAATAATTCAGATAAAACAGGAGTCGGACCTTGCAAATTGTGTTTTATATAGCCAATATTGAACCGGAATGGTGGAAAGAAATTATAAGTAGCTCTTATTGACACTCCTAAAACGTCATCATGTCCCCATTTTAATTTTTTTATTATTTAAATTTTAAATATATTCATGCATTAAATTTGACATTAATGTATGCATGCATTGAGGGAGGAGTGCATGATGACATTTTAAGTACCGATAATGCTAATACAGTGACAGATTTAAAATTTGAATGATAGAAAATTAAAGAGAAACACATGATGATATTTTAGGAGTGTTAATAACGATACTCTTATTTTTAAATATTAATGATAATGTGTAAGACTTCCATGTCACGTCCAAAATAATTCAAAAAACGTCCGAAATAATTCATTTTGTAGGACAACCGCTACCAAACTTCTACGGCCAGTATACTTTTCTTTTTTTTTGAAGAAGAAGAAGAACCTAAATAAATCTGAACCAGCCTCCACCTCCACTAAGGCTAGATCCCTTGACCACTCAGATCACATGTCTCTGCTCTACCATCAGGCTAGAGCATCTATTGTTCATCATATATTGTAGCAAAAGAAGTACTGTCCACAGTACTCGTTGTACATATTTTATACTACTTGAAAATAATAAATAATAATTTTTTTAATTTTTTTAATACTTGAGACGACAAAAGTTGTTTAATTTTTTACTTCTTGGGAATATCAAACAACAATTTCCTCTAATTTTTCTTTTCTACACGTAATTACCTAACATTCCATGTTAGATTTAATAAATAATTTTAATTGGTAAACATAGATAAAGATATTTTGGAAAAAAAAAAAATTATGATGAAGCTTACAATTTTTCTTATTATAGAATAGTATAGGTATATAAAAGTTCCAAAGAAGTGTTGGCATATTGGAAAAGAATCTGGTGCTTTTTTTTTTTAATTCTTCTTCTTCTGATGGTTGATTATGAGAGCATAAACTGATTATTTAAACTAATTATTGATGCCTTAGGATCTGAATCTAACAGTTTTTCGTTCTGGAGAAGCTAAAGGTCAAAGGTTACAGTGACGACGACTTATATTGATGGTTGATCATGAGAGCATAAACTAATTATTGATGCCTTAGGATCTAAATCCAACACTTTTTTGGTTCTGGAGAAGCTAAAGGTTAAAGGTTATAGCGACGGCGACTTCTATTTCAAACGCGACATAGTCAAGATTGCAACATCGTTATAGCGACTAGTGACGTACATATACATTGCATGTGCATAAAAAAAATTATTAAAAATAATAATAATATACATTTATTATAAATATTTTCGTTTCTAGGAATTAAACTTAGACAACGAAGAAAAAAATGTCTCTTACCTTAACCACTTGAGTTAGAATTATTTAGCTATATATAAATCATATTAGATAGTTATTAGTTAAATAATTAGTTAATAAAGTATTTATAAACGACCTAAACGGTCCAATTTTGAGTCATTTTTAAGCACCTTATATTAGTAGAGATGTACTAGCAACGGATTTGAGACAAATGCAGTTCGATGGATATAGCGACGAATTTGGGTATACACTTTTGATATATATATATTTTCTTTTTTATCGACGGAGCAGTGACAGATGTAGTAGGAGGTGCCTTAACATGTGGCAGGAGTAAGAGCAGGAGCAGGAGCAGAAGTGGGGGATGAACCGGGAGCTATGGAAAGACCACAATATCCATAATCTCTCTCATCAACTCCACAAGGGACTTCACCGTACTTTGTATCACATTACATCCAAGTGGAACATGACGAGCAATAGGAGGACTGGTAGCAGAATATAGGGCTGTAAAACGATACAAACAGTTCATGTTCGACTCGCGTTCGGCTCGGTCAAAGTTCGGTTCGAAACTCGTTCGTAGGTTGGTCGGTACCAAATTGGATCGATTTTTTTTTTCCCGTTCGAAGTGATGTTCGAACCGAGTTCGACTGTAGGTTGTTCGACTCGGTCCTGTTCGCGAACGGACTCGAACTCGGCTCGATGTTTCATATTAGGAATTTTTCTAGTATATGTTATAGGTTTTTTTGTTGAGGTGTATAAATTTTGTCTTAGAAATTTTACTTTTTTTTTGTTCTCTATATGATGTAAATTTATGAAGTAAATAACATAAGTAATTCAACAAAAAAAAACTTTTAAGACTTGAGAGTAACAATGTGATGATTTACACAACAAATTTAATCGGACTTTTGCTCGGCCTTGGCTCGGGATCGGTTCGTGTTCGTCCGAGCTCGCGAGCTAAATCGAGTCGAGTTCGATTATTTCGAGTCTCTAATTGAACCGAGTTCAAACACCATTTTTGAACTCGACCGTAAGTTCGGTTCGAATAAAACTAGTTCGATAATTTAGTCGATCCGAGTTCGGACACTTTGTTCGAGTTTGCTCGTTCGATTTTCAGTCCTAGCAGAATATGAAAGTGGAGGAGCTTCGATGGATCCGATACCAACTGAGATCACGCCTGACATTCGCCCCATGCCATTAACACAAATGTTCTCGACATGGAAACACAATTTTCTGCTATAAATTCATAATTGATAAGGAAATCTGAATTTAAAGGATGCAGAGCACTCAAGCATGTATGATCAGCTCTCCCTTGGAAACTTGAGCTTCCCATGTTTCCCCAGAATCACTGGATGACATTCAAAAGACAAGGACGGAACTAGAAATTTGAATTGGGGTGGACTTTGTTAAGATGGGATGAGTCGGAGTATGGATCGGCTCATAATATATATAGCCTAACGGTTAAGAGTGATGCGTCTAACGGTTAAGAGTGATACATGCGGACGGAGAAGTCTCGAGATCGAGACCCCCCGGCTCCATTTAATTCCTCCAAGAAAATTAAATGGTGGAGCGGTGGTTAGGGTGCGACGGAGGCGTCTGGAGCGGTACGGTACGGCCCGGTCGGTGCGCGGATGCGATGCGGGTGCAGGTGCGGTGCTGGTGGAACTGATGCGGCGCGGTGCGGTTATGGATGCGTGAGGCATTCGGACCGAATGGAGCCTTCGGACGTGGTGCCTTCGAACTGAATTAGTGGTAACTTCAGACCGGGTTGTAAGCCTTTGGGCTAGTGTTGTATATATAGGCCTTCGGGTTGGATTGGTTGTAAGTTTTCGGGCTGAGTTGTAGCCTCTCGAAGGGACCTGGAAAAAAATTTACCTTCTTCGAAAAAAATAATATATAATGGATGTTTGTATAAACTATTTTTCTATCCTCTAGAACTTCGGACTAGCGTTATATATATATATATATATGAAAAAAGGGATATGAGCTATAGGTTCATATTCCTACATGAACCAATACACATGTGGACCAATAGAAATTGAGTATACTAATGCACATGGGTGCACATGAGATGTAAGAATCTATTTCTATTGGTCCACATGCGCATGACTCATATAAGAATATGAGCCTATGGCTCATATCTCGTTTACCCATATATATATATATATATATATATATATATATACTATTTTTTTGGGTGCAAAAATATTGACATTTTTCTACCCTCTAGAACTTTCACTAAACCAATTATCCCTGCAACGTGCTAATGGAAAAGTGAATGAATAAAATGACTTAGAAAATTAATTAAAAAAATAATAATTAATTTTCTAATGAGTGTTTGTTTGATAGGGTGTATCTTTTTCAAACAGTGCGTCTTTTGACACTTTGTGTCTTTTCATCCTTTGTAGAAAGAAGTCTTGATAGTGTTTAATTCACTCATTCACACACTCGTACATTCAAGCATTAAGTCCAAGAGAGACAACCATCATTGTTTCATCAGTTCCAATATGTCACGTCCCGATCTTTCGCTGGAATCAGCCGTTCCCGCTATGTGCGAATCACCGCGCCAGCGCTCCCGCGGGACGATCGCTTCCATCGGGACGTGATGCCGCGCGAGCCTGAAGCTGCGTCCGCGCAAGACAAATACCGAAACGGCCGTTGATAACTAGTTCACCAAGCCGATATAGCGGGGACATAGAATAAACACAAGTATGAATACAAAACAGCTCTTTATTGATAATGAATAAGCTTTCAAGCGGCTAGGCCGAGATTACAAGTCTCTCTCTCTCTCCCTCTCTCTCTCTTGTTGAATAAACACGTGCCATGCGGGTTACAACTTGGGATGATACATAGGCGATGTTCCAACATTATGTCATGTATATGTGCTTCAGCTCCGGACGTAACACTCCAAGGCTCCAGAGCGAACTCTATGCCTTAGCGCGCACATATATATATATATATCTAAATCGGGTGTACGATATACACAGTTTACAATACTCATATCATTTTGTGACTCAGGTTGTGCAGATTACTCAGATGTCTTATACTCATTTTTCACCGGGTGTGAAGTGTTGCTACCGGAAGAGGAGTACCGTTGTATCCTGGAAGACAATCGCCACTAAACCGTAAGCACTGAGCGGGACGAATATTGTCTTAAGGACATTGGACCAAGTTCAAGCCTAAGTCTCGATCAGATCATTTATTTATATTTTATTTTCAGATTCCAAAATACATAATTGAAATTATTTTTACTAACACGTGCATCGTCCCAAGATTTATACTTTTAACAAAAAAATGACTAATTTTTTTTTATTAATTATACCTCACATTTTAGATACTTTGATCAAATCACACCCTATATCCATTGGTCATTACAATTTGAACGTTATAATAATTTTTTGATTGATAAACACTTGAAATATTAAAAAAAGCTCGTGCACGTGACCATTAAAGATTGTAACGCTCTTACCATCCTTCTGTGTATATGTTTATAATATTCCTATTTTACCATTCTTTTCATTTTCTCTTCCATATTTTACTTCATTTTAACTCTATTTCACATTTGTATGTTATTAGTTTTTTTTCTTTCATGTGTAAATAATCCAAATAAGTCTTATTTACGATAAATTGGTTATCCGTTTATTGTCGCTGTTCATTTTGGGTACAAATTGTACCAAATTAAAAATTAGAGAGGTTTTATAAACTATGGGACCTTTTTTTTTTCTTTCAAAAAATGTAGATTTTGCGAGAATTTATTTGCATTTTACCCATTCAAATGCTAATATTTTATTTTGGTCCACAAGAAGGCTTGCTCAATAAATAAATTTATTTATTTATTTACCACTTCCTGCTTGATTTCTCATTCATATGTTATGTTTGAATGAATGTAGTATATGTTTCTCTAGTTTCTCATAGCTAATGCTTATAACATTTATGTTTTATATTTCTTACATAAGCATTGAAACTATGTTTTTGATAAAAATAATGCTATTCATTCCTCCAATGTGTTTCTTCAACCATTTTTTCTTATGTGACAGCTGATATGACGGTTAATGTGACAGTTGATATGACAAATTTTAAAAGTAAAAATAAAAGTAAAATTAAAATTTATATTAAGATTAATATTAAAAATTAACATTAACATTAATATTAATATTAAAACTAACATTAATATTAACATTAAAAAAATTGGGCGATTAATTTTGTGGATTAAAATTTGACATGTCAGCTGTCATGTTAGACGCCAAATGCAATTTAACATGTCATGTCAGCGTTAGACAAGTAGAAATAATTTGAAAGAACATTTTGGAGAGATAAATAGCATTACTTTTCTGATAATGCGTTATTTGTTTACTTCTTGTTATGATAATAAATTAGCACTAATGTAATGTTTATTGCTCTTTCAATTTTTTTTACTAATAAATAATCCAAATTTTACTAATATCTGTGCTAATATATAATTCAAATACTACAACTGTAACTAATTTTTTTACGTAAAATATTTTTGTCTAAATATATTATTATTTATAGATAAAATTTTATTTACTTACCAACTAACTTAAATTTTTATAATAATCTAAATTCGTTGTAACTCCTCTCTTTCTTTGTATATGCTCCTGTTCGGTAGTCACAATTCGGTAGTCACAATTTGAACCAGGTACTATTTTAATTTAGGGTTGGTTGCCACTTGGCCCTCGCCAGCAGCTAGTTGGTTGCCACTTGGGCCTCGTTTTCTGATATGACAAGGATAATATGAAGTTGCTGTCTAGATCATCAATTATAAATAAAAATATTTATAATTTTTTTTTGAAAAAGTTGTCTTGGAAGTTGGAAAAAGATAGTTTTTATAGTCTTCTAAATATTTTTGTATTGGAGAATGCTTTTCTATCACATTGTCTTGTGTGAATATAATCTTGCCACATAGGAAAGATATTGTCTTGTGTCTCATGCCACATAGGAATCACAACACAAAACAAGACAATATTGTTGAAGATGCTCTTTGATTAGATACCATGGACAACTAAAATGATTAGACTGGACCTATTATGGTCTTCTGCTAGCATTTAGACTCCATACTGAATAAAAAGAATTTTTTTTAAAAAAATGAAATATAATTAAATATCGAATAAGATAATTAGTTTACTAAATTTTAAAACAGATAATAAGTCGCCAATGCTTCTGGAGACATGAGTACATTCATTCATCTCGCTAATAGCATTGACGACATGCATGAATTTTGTTTGAAATTTTTTGTGTCTTGACCGATTTTGACTTTTAGTGACGAAATTTTAGTGACGAAACTGGACTTTTAGAGACGAAATTGAGCTTTTAGTGATGATTTTTTCCCCTTTACATGCAACAATGTTCTAGGAAAACATCGTCGTTGCTATTCGCGACACATTATTTGTTTTATATTTTTACATATTTATTCTCTTATTTATTATTTAGTCATTATATTATCTTTTTAAAAATATTCTGTAAAATAAAAGTGCATGCACTCATGTTGTCGATAGCATTGGCGACATGCATATAATTTTTTTTGGATTTCTTTAACTTATGACTTAGACTTTTAGTGACGAAATTTGACTTTTAGTGACAAAATTTTAGTAACGAAGTTAGACTTTTAATGACGAATTGTTTTCTATGTTCTCAAAAAAATTTGTATTTATATCGTCATTACTATTGTCAACATGAGTGCATTCACATTACCTATTTTATATTTTTATATACTTATTATCATATTTATTATTTAATTATATTTAATATATTTTTTTAAAATTGTAAAATAAAAGGACTAATTAGTGTGGATTTTATATCAGTTTAGAGTTTAAATCCTGACTTATCTAATTAAAATGTTTAGACCATATATTTTTTTTTATTCGTTTCCATCTTGTTTTAGTTGTTGTCCTTTACTAACGTTGAGAGTATAATGGAAACAAATAAAATCTAAACTAAAAATTCAAAATCTAAATTTTTTAATTTGACACGTTAGGACTTAAAATCTAAATCGAATAAAATATAGGGTCTAAATGCTAACTATCCCAAAATAAGATGACCAGGGCCAACCGCCAAGTACTAAAACTCTTAGAGGTCCGGCCAAGAAAATAATATATACAGTACTAAATTATTTTGGAGTTTTCGTCACAACAAATACTCAAACAACTACATCACGTAGCCTTCGAGATCGCGATCGCCAAACTTCCATAATTATTTATTTATTTATTATTTTTTTGTAATCTCTTTTTTTGTTTTTTATGTCTTTATCCATGTACGTAATCGAAATATATAACCGTCCTAATAGTTCTCATTTGCTAATTCCAAAGTTATCCGATACAACCGTACCAATTTTTTTCCTTTTCTGTGTGCAATTCCAAAGCTCATGCATGTTACGCATGTATGAACCGTTCTATCAGTTTTTTTTGTTTTTGTTTTTGTTTTTGTTTTTACATAACGTACGGACTTTACGTAACGTTCAGAATTTTTGTACACACCGTATTACATACATTTGGACTCACTGTCCCCAACTCCCACCATCTATAAACGAAAGAAATAATACGCCCCCATAACTCAATCCACTGACCTTCTGCCACCCAATCGGGATCTTATACTTCTCCTCGGTAACCACAAGAGTCACTTGAGTTAACCGTTCTAACAGTTGTAATCTGGTATGAACCCCTCATATAATTGTCGTATCATATTAGGAGTTTATGTTGTAGTTGGTCGGCAGAAGATCCAAGCTGGATGACAGAAGATTAGTGGATCTATCAACGGTAACGTATTATTCCTTCCATTTAGAAATGGTAGGAGTTGAAAAACAGTGGACCCAAAGAGATGCAATGCATTGTGCACTGTTGGTATTTTTTCACTTTGGTTTGGGAGTTTTAGTCCCACATTGGAAAACTACCAATGTGTATATCTCAATATATAGCTTTGCTTAGTATTGGTATATGCACATGGGGTGGTGGCCCATGTGGGTTGACTTTCCTAGAGGGATTAAGTGTGAACCACATTATGACAATAGTTATTTTGTCACCACATTTGGAAAGCAGACTATGCTCTCACGCTCATCGATGGAGTCTGAGTTCTATGCACTTGTAGCTGCAGTAGATGAAGCATAATGGATTCGAGAGCTCATGTACGATCTTCCAATGGTTGGTGTGCAGATTTCGGCTGTACTGATATACTGCGACAACCAGGCAGCTGCATCAGTACATCTAATAATCTCTTCAATGGAAAAAAGAGAACTGTGCGGCTTCGGCACAGAGCACTGAACAACATCATTAAGACTGGTGTCATTGCAGTGGTGGATGTTCGGAGTCAGAAGAACCTAGCGGATCCGTTCACTAAATGTCTTAGGCGCCAGCTAGTCGAAGACACAACAGGTAAAATGGGCTTGAAGGACCTCTGGTATTGTGTCTTTGTAATCCTACCATTAAGTTTTATGCTATTAGTTCAAAGAGAAATCTACTAGGCATCTAGTTTTTGGTTCAAGGGAGGACCACTGACTGAAAAATATCAGGTACAGTGGGTAGTCCTTATGAAAAATGTGGGATACGTACCTGAAACCACTGTAGTCTACTATTTTGTTCTATAGAACAATCCCTGTGTAAGGTTGGCTTTGACGCCTTAATGAGTTCTCGGACATAGTGAATGTCCGATGTGCGCTGCAGGAAGCACGTGTAGTTCAGCACTACAAGAGACTTGTATCCCATGCTATAGTGATGTGACACCACGATGAGGTAAAAGATGTAAAACCTCGGCTGTAAGTCATGTCACAACGACAGTAATAGGCAGGTGGCCTAATGCTGAAAAGATAGAGAGTTGTTGCACAACACTACTAAGAGGCCGGTGACCTCATGCTACAGTGGGTGATACCACATGAGGCAGTTTACCTCGGCTGTGAGCCATGTCACAGCGGCGGAGCACCACACGGAAGGACAATGCTTCATGCTGGGATGTAGTACAACACTACTAAGAGGCTAGTGACCTCATGCTACTGTGGGTGACACCACATGAGATAGTTAACCTCATCTACGAGTCATGTCACAGCGGCATAGCACCACACGAAAGCGCAATGCTTCATGCTAGAAAATATTAAACTCTCTTAAGAAAGGAACTCACCTAACTGTATGGACAGAGATATATGCTGTGATACAACTCTCTATCTTTTCAGCATTAGGCTACATGCCTATTTGTATGTATTTTGGGTGTCTACAAGTTTACTCTCAAGAAACGACACTACTAAGAGGCCGGTGACCTCATGCTACAGTGGATGACACCACATGAGGTAGTTAACCTCGACTGTGAGCCATGTCACAGCGGCGTAGCACTGTACGGAAGCGCAAGACTTCATGTTGGGATATAGTACATTGTGTGACACCACATGAGGTAGTTAACCTCGGCTGCGAGCCTTGTCACAGCGGTGTAGCACCGCACGGAAGCACAAGGCCTCATGCTGGGATGTAGTACAACACTACTAAGAGGGTAGTGACCTCATGCTACTGTGGGTGGCGCCACATGAGGTAGTTAACCTCGACTACGAGCCATGTCACAGCGGCGTAGCACAGCACGAAAGAGCAATACTTCATGCTGGGAAATATTAAACTCTCTTAAGAAAGGAACTCACCTAAGTGTATGGACAGAGATACATGCCGTCTCTTGAGAGTAAACTTCTAGACACCAAAGATACGTATACCGAAACCAGGTCAGCACGGGGCCTTTAATGTGTGACCGGAGGCACAGCTGATGTCATTGTACGAGTGGAAAGAACAACAACTTTGGTTCAGAATTCAAGGCATAGTCCATTCTTGTATCGTATTGTTGTTTGACCCATGCAGGAAGATTCAAGTCGTGGGCGACATCTATCCTAATGCATGATGAGTAGTCACTGTGAGGAACACTCGACCATATATTGTGATATATGTGGGGGATTGTTGGTATTTTTTTTACTTTGCTTTGGGAGTTTTAGTCCCACATTGAAAAACCACCAATATGTATATCTCAATATATAGATTTGCTTAGTATTGGTTTATGCACATGGGGTGGTGACCCATGTGGGTTGACTTTCCTAGAGGGATTAAGTGTTAACCCAATTATAACAATCTTTATTTTGTCACCACCTTTGGGAAGTTTCCCTTAGGAGCTAAGCCCCAAAGGGGCTTAGCGAATCGGACTCGGGCTCAACGGCTTAAATTGGCGCTTTGTTGGCGTACTTTGCACTTAGCACATATATCAGCATCGTCGTATAGCGCTCGTGCGCTCCTTTTATGCGCAAGTTACATGCATGGTTGCTTGCTCGGGAGCATGCTTCGTGGAGCCATACGGCCTGGAGCGCATGCGGTCAGGGGCCATGCGGTCAGGTGCCCATACGGACAGGTGCGCATGCATCTAGGGGCCATGCAGCCAGGAGCGCATGCGGCCAGGAGCCCATGCGGCCAGGGGCGCATGCGGCCTAGAACTATGCGGCCAGCAAGTTAGCTTGAGCGAGTCAAGTATGGAGGGGACATGGACTGCTGTTGGTGGATCGGTGCGGTGCTGTCTACTCTGTACAGTACAGCGCGCAGGCGGCGCATGCGGCTCGTAGCTCTCTGTGCCACGCGGCTGCAACTTTCGGCACCTGACGACGTTGTCTGCTCTGTGCAGTATAGCGGCGCAGGCAGCTCATGCGGCCTAATTTTTTTCTTAGGCCGCATGAAAGCTGAAATCCTCTTTATATAGAGGCTCTCCTCTTTCTTTTAGGTGTGTTGGAAAATTTGAGAAAGAGAGAAAAATCGAGAGCACCAGCAGGACCTGCGGCAATTTTTAGCATCATTGCAAATGAATCTTTCGAGTGATTCGAAGGTGACCAAGAGCGTTCTAGAAGTTCTCGTATGAACTTGCTGGATCCTGGGGAAAGATCGTTGTATAGCGCGAATCTTGTCTTGAGCTCTGGTGGTTTTGATCACCCCAGCAAGAGTTTTCTTCTTTGTATTTCTGTTCTTGTTTCCGTTCTTCTCGGTGTAGCATCTGCAAACGTAAAGAGAAGAACGGTTTTCTGATTCTTGTTGTATTTATATTTTCTTTGGATTATCAGTTTGTAACATGTTCCTTGTTTAGTACTTCTGTGGGGTTGTGTGTCACTGAAGAGGAACTCTTGTGTGAATCTCAGTGCACAAACTTCTCTTCTGGAGTTTGTAGAGACGAACTCTTGTGTGAGTCTCTACTTTGTGGCTACCTCTTCTTCTTTGATCTGATTTCGGGACTAGCATGCACAAAGTTTTGAGCGTTACGCGGGACTCCGAACATTATGTCAAAAATTCAAAAAACAAAAATATAAAACAAAACAAAACAAAAACAAAAACAAAAACAAAACAAAACAGAAAACTAGTAGTTGGTTGTTGTCTTGGATGAACTGGCCGTGTTGCCACGTTCTCTCTCTCTCTCTCTCTCTCCCTCTATATATATATATATATATATATATTGTATTGTGTTACACGTAAAATAATTTTTTTAATATTAATATAAAATTATTTAAATATATTTAAATTAAGGTTTATTATATATATATATATATATATATATATTAATTAGAATTTGTTATATATTTGATTATATTTTACTATAATTTGTTATGGATATATTTATACTTTTCATAAAGAGTTTTGAAAACGGTTTTAATTTAAGCGTATATCCTCATGTAATTAAAAAATAATAATAATTATTTAACTATTTAATATTATCTAATTATATACAAATTCTTCTTCTAACTCGTGTGGTTAAGATGGAAGGTATTCTTCCTAGTTGACTGTGATTTTTTTGCGAGGCGTTGTCAGCCTTTGTACATTTTGTTCTCGGGTTGGACTGGGATGGTATTTTTGGCACCTTTTGCATCCCGCTTTCTTGGTCGTGCTTTGCTTGCTCATATATGTGTTCTAGTGCACACGGTCGTGCTTTGCCTATTCTCAGGTTGGACTGGGATGGTATTTTTGGTATCTTTTGCATCCCGCTTTCTCGGTCGTGCACTAGAGTGTTCTAGTGCACATGGATGAACATGTGATGTATGAGTCTATTCCTATTGGTCCACATATGCATGGCTCATTTAGAAATATGAACATTTTGGTTCATATCCCGTTTACCCATATATATATATATATATATATATATATATATATATATATATATATATATATATATATATCCCCTTAAGCATTCTCTAGCATCCTTATGATCACAACTGTTAGATCGTGTTTAAGTCATCTAATCTTAACATTGATTTGAACCATTCAAATTAACGATTAAGATTATATGACTTGAACAAGATTCGACAGTTGCTATTCCGAGGATGTCGGGGGATGCTTAATATATATATATATATATATATATATATATATATATATATATATGAACCATAGTGCTCATATTCCTACATGAGTCATGCACATGTTTACCAATAGAAATAGACTCCTACATCTCATGTGCATCTATGTGCACTAGTACATTCTATTCCTATTGGTCCACATGTGCATGACTCATGTAGAAATATGAGCATTATATCTCATATCCCGTTTACCCATATATATATATATATATATATATATATATATATATAATTTTAAATGGTTAGAGTGGAGTTTTTTCTGGATTAATTTATTTTGGACAGATTAGTATGAATATTTTGGTAATAATGCTAAGTTTACTACCAAATGTTTACTACCTTCTAACAACCCTTTCTTCCCTCTGCTATGTGGGTCACATCCAACTCCACCTCTCCCTCCAATGAACGACTGCCACGTGGCGTTCCTGTCACGTGGCGGCTATCCGGACAGCGGTCGGGTCCCCCCTCCTCCAATGGACGGCCGCCACGTGACGTCACGTGGCAGTTGTAAGAGGGTTGTAGGCATTTG
This sequence comes from Iris macrosiphon, assembly GCA_036927795.1. NCBI lineage: Eukaryota > Viridiplantae > Streptophyta > Magnoliopsida > Asparagales > Iridaceae > Iris > Iris macrosiphon. Next base: position 175,475,735 of record JAYESA010000012.1, on the reverse strand, counting down.
GTTGTGGGCTATGTTAGGACTACAACCAAATGCCTACAACCCTCTTACAACCGCCACGTGGCGGCCGTCCATTGGAGGAGGGGGGAGAGGTAGGACCCGGTGGCTGTCCGGATGGTTGTCACGTGGCTGGAATGTCACGTGACGATCGTTCATTGAGGGAACGATGAGACTGGAGGTGGTCAACGTAGCAGGAGGGTGAGAGAGTTAATAGAAAGTTGTAAGCATTTGGTAGTAAACTTGGAATTATTGTTTGGTTGTAGTCGCAGCATATCCCATATTTTGGACTATATACTACAAAATGTGGGCTGTCAAGAGAAATACGCTAACGACGAACGTTTTGTTTCTTATTTTATAAATTTTGCAAAATTCCTGCTCTCAGCATATATTTTTTTTTTTAAATTTAATATTGGCTCTCTAAGTCAAATTTATTATTGGCTCTCTAGTGCTTTAACAGTATATATATATACACACACCAGAAGCAGGGAACTTTATTATTGGCTCTCTAAGTCAAATTTAACATGGTCGCCACGGCTGGTGTGACAGCAGCAATGCAGGAGGAGGAGATCAGGCGTGCGTTCGTGGCCGTCGATCCGAAGCCGAGGAAGGGGCTGCTGTCGTCGGCCGTCGATATGGTCGAGAGGGCCATCGTCTACTTCATGTACGACGGCAGGTCCAAGCCCCACCACTACCTCTCCGGCAACTACGCGCCCGTGGAGGAGGAGACACCGCCGTGCGCCGACCTCCTGGTCAAGGGACACCTACCGGTACTCTCGACACGGACACGGACACGGAGACATTGAGTACCGTTAGATTTTATTTTTCCCATCTTAAAGAAATATGTGGGGACCACACTGAGCTTGAAATCCTAATTCGAGGACTCTCGGACACAACACACACTCGGACACGTTGGTGTCAGTGCTGCGTTTGTGCAAAAAAAAAATTTAATATGAATTTATTATAAATAGTGTCGTCCTGAACTTGCAACCAAGGGAAAATGTCTCCCTTACTCCAAATTATTAAAAATTGTGTAAATTATTACTTTTGGAGTATCCCCATGATATTGGCACACAATGATACACTCCAAATTAATCTCCTCTTTTCCCTCGCTTTTTTCTCTTTATTTTTCTTTCCTATTTGGTAATATTTTTTCTCTTTATTTTTTCTTTCCTGTTTGGTTATTTTTGGTGGGCCCATCAATTAATATAGAGGAACTAGGACACGCTCCGAATGTGGAGTGTCTTGTAGCTTTCTAACAATTTTCAAGTATGCACAAGTGTCCACTGTAGCCTCCAAGTACTACAAAATTTGACTAAAGTCAAAATGTATCACTTGAAATATCCCACTGTGGATGCTCTTAGAGTTGGTTAGTCACAAGTAAATCATAGTAGTTAAATAATTAATTAATATTTTAAAAAAAAATTAATGGAGTATTTACAAATGGCTTTGACGGCTTAATTTTGAGCTGTATATTAGTATATATATAGAGAGAGATGTAAAAAATGTGTATCATTAAGAGAACTTTTCTTTTGCTAATTTGCAACTAAATGCTCTGAAAATTTTCAGATTTGAAAGTTGACAATCTAAACTACTAAAATTAGCAACTTGCTAGCATAAAATATTATAGTTAACTAAACACCTTTAGCTTTCACCAATTTGTAACTTACTACCATATAGAAATATGAAAATATGAAGGATACGATCCTCAAATGCATAAGGGTATAGCAAGTTAAAATTTTAGAAAAGTTTTAAAAGTATTTAGTTGCTAATTATGATACTTTAGAGTAGCAGCTCGATGAAAGTTCATGATATTTAATTGCAAATTAGCCTTCTCCTCTTTTCTTTTTTTTGTACTTATTTGAATTCTTAAGAAGTTAAATTCTGAGCAATTTCTGTGGAGTAGCGAGGTTGATCTCGTCTCACCTTTGGACAGGAATGCTTGAATGGTGAGTTCTTGAAGGTGGGGCCAAACCCAAAGTTCATGCCTGTGGCTGGATACCTCTGGTGGGTACTGACTGGTTCCTGAATTTATGCATGCTCTAATTATAAAATTGCACTTGATAATTTTCTTTTACAATTTGTCCAAGGACATCTTTGAGAGTGACGTGGTTATTTGTTGTTGATGCTTGTTCTCGTGCATCCTAGAAGTAGATTTAATGATTTCACAACTTTATGTATGTTCTTTAAGCACATATTATCTACTCTATGAATCAACAATATTCTTTTAGCATTTTGCCACATGCCAAAATGTCGTGTTGGACACATATTGGACATACGCACTAGCACTACAGGATACACTAGGAATCACTGATATTGGTCTTGCATCCGTGTCGCCGTGTCATGTTGTGTCATATTCGTGTCCGGGCAACATAAGTGACAGGGAATATATGATTTTCTACATGAAGTTGAACATAAGGGAATCCTCATTAGTTTTGAGACATCACATGGACTTTTTTCACTCTGGAAGTACAAGAATTATCCTTAGAGATTCTACAAATTTCCAAAACACCAATCATAATTTACCCATAAGTGCTATGTATTTATACTTTATAGATTATTGACTATTGTTGCTATTTCTATTTTGATGCCAAAGTCAACATCCTATTTGACATTTGTTTTTGTTGAAATTAGTTGTATTTTATTGATTGTCTCATTGGCATTATATAGCCTTACAGTCATTAATACAATGATCTCAATCATTATGACAATAATCTCATAATGGAATATCCTGTGACATATTCTGGCATCCCAAATATGTCCTCAGGATATTCCCATGTGCTTATACTATACTTAAATATGACACCCAACATACCATATCAACACTCCCCATCAAGATGGGTGAAAGATATTCACTAAGTCCATCTTGTCACATCCTCTAATCATGCTCACTGAGGCGAGTCCCTTGGTTAGTCCATCTGCTACTTGATCCCTGGTTGGAACATGACCAAGCTCCAGTAATCCCCTATCCAACTTCTCTTTGATGAAGAATCTATCAATCTCGATGTGTTTGGTCCTGTCATGCTGTACTGGATTGTTGGCGATACTAATAGCTGACTGATTGCACACCACAGCTTCATCTTGGCTCCTTGATCCAGCTTCAGCTCCACCAGCATATTCTTCAACCATAGCAACTCTGCAACTCCCAAGGCCATAGCTCTGTACTCTGCTTCAGCTGTCGATCTGGCCACCACAGACTGCTTCTTACTCCTCCAGGAGACCAAGTTACCTCCTACAAATATGTAATATCCCGAGGTAGACCTCCTGTCATCAGCACAACTAGCCCAGTCAGAATCACAGTAGCCCTCGATGCTCACGTGATTGTTCTTCCTGAATATTAGTCCCTTCCCGGGAGCACCTTTCAAGTACCTCAGAATCTGGTACACTGCATCCATATGACCCTTCCGTGGGTCATGCATGTAGCGGCGCACCACACTTACTGCAAAGCAGATATCAGGACGTGTGTGGCTCAAATAGATCAACTTGCCAACCAGTCTCTGGTATCTGTCCCGATCAACTGGTTCTCCAGCCTCAGCATCAATCTTGAACCTCTGATCTATTGGTGTCGCTGCAGGTTTGCACCCCAACATCCCAGTTTCTGTGAGAAGGTCCAGTGCATACTTCCTTTGAGAGAGAACAATCCCTTCTGTTTCTCGAGCAATCTCAATCCCAAGGAAGTACCGAAGAAGGCCGAGATCCTTCACCTCGAATTCCTTGCCAAGCTTTCCTTTGAGTTGGGCGATCTCCTGCTCATCATCTCCTGTGATAATCATATCGTCCACATACACCGCAAGCATGGTGATGTGGCCTCCACTCCGACGGAAGAACACAGTATGATCAGCATTGATCTGCTGATATCCCATCCCTATCATCTCCCTTCTGAATCTGTCAAACCACGCTCGAGGAGACTGCTTCAGTCCATAGAGGGACTTCTTCAACCTGCAGACCTTGTCCACTGTTTGATTGGTGCCAAATCCTGGTGGTATCTCCATGTACACCTCCTCCACTAGATCTTCGTGAAGAAACGCATTCTTCACATCCAGTTGGTGTAGCTTCCATCCACCATTCGCTGCCAGATAAATCAGAGTCCTGACAGTGCTCATCTTTGCAACTGGTGCAAAGGTCTCGTCATAGTCGATGCCGTACGTCTGACTGTATCCTTTGGCTACTAGTCGAGCTTTGTAGCGCTCAACCTGTCCATCTGGGTTCTGCTTCACGGAAAAGACCCACTTGCATCCAACTGCTCTCTTCCCCTCTGGCAGTCTCACAAGCTCCCAAGTGTGGTCTTCTCCAGAGCTCCCAACTCCTCGTGCATTGCCGCTTTCCACTTCGGATCGTTCTTGGCATCCTGCCAATTGTTAGGTACAGTAATACTATCCAAAGATGCTATAAATGCTCCATGAGAAGAAGAGATATGGTCATAAGAAACAAACTGAGCAATATCCCAACCATATCTGTTTGGAGGATTTCCTGCATTGCTGCGAGTGGTCCTCCGTACAGATAGTGGTGTGGGAGGAGTAGAAGTAGGAGGAATGATATCTTGTGAAGGAGGGGGTATCACCTGAAGGGGGGTTGGTGTCGGTGCCTCAGGAGTTGGGACGAACGCAGGCAAGGGACTTGGCACTGGCACTGTCGGTACTGCTCCTGCAGTTTGCTTCTCTCTGCTGCTGTAGGTAAGTAACTCTCCCTGAGCCGTAGGCCTAACACCTTCACCTTCTTGTCCCTTCTCCGTGCCTCCATGCCAAACTTCTAAATCGGTTACCACCAAGTTCTCCATCTTCCCCTCTCGCCTAATACTGGCAGTATTAGGCGTGTTGTGTGAAGTTCCGTCCTGGCGGTAGTATGGCTCATGCTCCCGAAAGTGGACATCCATACTGACAAACTTCTTCTTCTCTACTGGACTCCAGCACACATACCCCTTCTGGGTCGCCGAGTAGCCTACGAAGATGCATTTGACCGCTCTAAGGTCAAGTTTCCCAACTGATGGTCTGTTGTCCTTCACAAAACACACACACCCAAACACCTTCAGTGGGAGTATCCCACTATTATTGCCTTGTAATACCTCACATGGGGACTTCCATCCGAGGACCTTCGAGGGCATCCTGTTGATGAGTTGAGCTGCTGTCAACACTGCATGCCCCCACAGACTCTGTGGGACATTCATGTCGATCATCATACTTCTTGCGACCTCCAGAAGGTGTCTGTTTTTCCTTTCTGCAACTCAATTTTGTGCTGGTGTGTATGCACAGGTGGTCTGATACTGTATTTCGTGTGCTGACAAGTATTCTGCAAGCGTCATGTTGGTATACTCCGTTCCATTGTCAGACCTCAGTACCTTCACAACTGCTTTGTACTGAGTCTGGACATGCTTATGGAAATCCCGAAAACAAGCAGGTACATCATTCTTATTTTTCATCATAACCAGGTAACACGAGAGGCACACTCAATGAAAGAAACAAAGTACTTATAACCATTCATAGTGTTAGTAGCACATGGACCCCAGACATCAGAATGTACTACCTCAAAAGCAAAAGTGCTCCTATGACCCGTGCCAACATATGAGCTCCTAGTAAGTTTTCCTAACTCGCACGCATCACATACTAATTTCTCTTTATTTGTTTTTGCATAAATCTCTGGATACAACTTACTTAGAGTATCAAAGGAAGAATGTCCCATCCTCCGATGATGGAGTATCAAGGTATCCTCAGTCCTCTGCTGCAGTCCTTCCATGCCAGCCTTCTCTGCCATAGATACCAATGCTGAGTCCAGTCCTTCTCGATCTAGGTACCACAGTCCCTCATGCCAAGTGCCAGTCCCAAGTCTTCGTCCTGTCCCTTTCTCCTGGAAGGTCACTTTAGGAATATCAAAAGAAACAATGCATTTAAGTTGGAGGATTATAGAACTAATGGACAAGAGACTGACTGGAAAGGATGGAGCATGTAAAACATTGGATAATCTTACTGAACCTGTACAATTAACAGTACCCTTACCGGCCACTGGCTGGAAAGTGCCATCAGCTATCTGAATGCTGTCTGCTGATGCTAGGTGAGTGTAGGAAGAAAACTCACTAGCATTCCCCGTCACATGTCGAGATGCTCCCGAGTCGATAATCCAGTCTGATGATTTAAGGGAAGAGATAGACGCAAGGGCAAGTGATTCGTCAGTACCTTCTGATGGATGGGCATACATGGCAGCGTTGTCCCTAACAAAGAATGAGGTGGACGCCTCCTCTGTTCTACTCCTCATGTCTCCCAGTGCCTGGTCCTCCACAGTAAAGGTGCCATCAGCTTCTCCGTTCCCTTCTGATATCAGGAGGTTCGCCCGATAACCTCCTCGGCCGCCTCGTCTACCCCCTCGACCACGACCACGTCCTCCATTATATCCTCGTCCGCCGAACGGTCCTCGTCCACCACCTGAATCTCCCTCCCTAGGTGGTTTGGTACAAGCATACCGATGATGACCCATCTCCCCACAGTTGTAGCACTGCCGGTTATGCTGTCAGGGCTCTCCCTTAGATCCTGTGTTACCTGAGCTGGTGATCACTAGTGCTGACTTTGCTTCGGGGGGACCACCTGTCCCGGCTTGCAGCCTGATGCGTGTCTCCTCCTGGATCATGGCTGAGATAGCCTCCTCAAGGCTAGGGATCTTTGGTTGGGCTAGAAGTAGGGTCGTCCTCTGTGCGAAAGCTGCAGTCAGCCCTTTGAGGAACTTCATCGTCCTCTCCTGCAGACACACCTGTCTCTCCTTACACTTAGGGTCCCCGCAGCTCGCCCGATCTGAGGAGTGATCATAATCCAACCACAGACGCTCCAACTCCGTGGCATACTCTTGCACCGTCTTCTCTCCCTGTACGGTGTCATCAATCTTCCCCTTTATCTGGAAGACCCGTAAGTTGTTCCCCACACCATCATAGGTCCTTCTCAACTTCTCCCACACATCTTTCACCATCTCAATACCGTCTACTGTAGCGGCAATAGACTGGACTAAGGAGTTGAGAAGCAGATGTAGATCACCATATGAGTGGACTTCCACTCATCGCGTCCTGTCGAGCCCTCGTCCGGCTCTGTCGTCTCGCCCGTCAGGAACCCCTCCATGTTTTTTCCTGCGAGGGTTCTTCTCACCCGCCGTGACCAACTCAGATAGGTGGCTGGTCCATCTAATTTCAGATCGATGGAGGGAAGCTTCAACTCCGGCGACATTCGTGTCGTGTTCTCACCAGCCGACATCGTCAACAACTTCATCAACGTCGCCACCTCTGCAGAATCTAGCTTCTTGATGATCTCCTCCATCGATGCGTCGTCTATCCAATCACGTCACGTCCGCTCCACGACTCACGCTCGTCCTCGTCGTCCGCTCCTAGATCCGAACATGTCCCCCCTTTTTTCAGATCTAGGCATCCCTATTAGGCGCTGTCTCGTGCTGGTGCGGAGGAGGCGGCAACACGCATGTCACAGCCGCCGTCGCAGCAGCAGCAGCAGCAGTAGCGGGACGGGGCAGCAACAGCGAAGGGCGGCCTGCGAAGGACGGAGAAGAGAAGAGAAGAGAAGGGAAGAAGGGGGGGGGGCATGGAAGAGTTCGGTGGAGGAGATCTAGGAAATCCTCCTGTGGGTTTGTGGAAGCTTGGTGACGGCTAGGGTTTGTGGAAACTTGGCTCTGATACCATGTTGAAATTAGTTGTATTTTATTGATTGTCTCATTGGCATTATATAGCCTTACAGTCATTAATACAATGATCTCAATCATTATGACAATAATCTCATAATGGAATATCCTGTGACATATTCTGGCATCCCAAATATGTCCTCAGGATATTCCCATGTGCTTATACTATACTTAAATATGACACCCAACATACCATATCAACAGTTTTTGAACGCCTTGGAATTGACAGTTAGCTGTATTTTCCAACAGGTAATTGTCAATTTCAAAGCTTTAATGAATTTCCACTACTTTCTTAATAATGCAAATTTGAGACCTTAAGCTACTTATTCCCAAATGTTGAGTTGGTCGTAAAGGAATTTGTTTATTTCCTGGGACAACGAATAGCAATGAATATTCCCTTAACATAGAAGTTCTCTAAATGGGAAAACAGAAATTCTCTAAATACTGATTTGTAGTTTGCAGTAACAGTCGATACTGATTTGAGTTCTATAAATACTGATTTTTAGTTTGCAGTAACAGTCTATACTGATATGTATCAGCTGTATCATATCATTTTCACCCGTTTTGATGCCATAGGGACCCCTATCGATACCTACAATTGGGGCTTCATTTTTCGGTCAATTTTGGTAAAGAATAATTTAAAAGAAAACGAGAAAAAGTATGGAAAAGACAGCGTCCACAGCTATTCTGTTGTGCTGAAAATTGGCATGCTAAGTGTGTGTTTATAAGATTTCTTATCGACACATTGTAACCATTATCATTTGTCAAAGTTGTATATCTATAAACATTCATCCATCTAAATATTATTACATTCAAAACTTTTTATTGTGGGTGTATTTTGTCTCAAAGTAAATACTTACAACTATTACGGATGAAAGATTCATCAATGTTGAATATTGTTCCATTCACTACAAATGAGAACAAACAAATAATACATAAAAGTGTGTCTAAATGTAACAAATATTGTTCTAACTTTTTTATGGTTCTTAATTATTTTTTGGCTTTCTAAAACGAAAGAAAAAACCTCTAATTTGAATCTGCCGAAACTACCTGAACCACTGAAGCATTCCAAACTGGCTTTGATACTGATACTGTGAATGTTGATGAGTTATCCTAAAAGCATTCTGAGCTGATGGAAAGTTCATATGTATGAGTAATTTTGAATTTTACAGAAGTCGGTATTGTTTTATATCTCCGATAATAAACTACTATAATTTATTCTTTTCTCTCTGATTTCAAACTTTTGGCTTTGTAACATAATTTAGGATCGGAGCATTGTGACTAGCACTTTCTACTCTTTAGTTGGGACGTTATGCACCATGCACATGAAGTACTTTCTGAGATATTCTGTTGTATTTGGGCATGTCTTATCCTCCCAGGTTTCCGCATTAAAACTGCACTAGGTTACCTTGTTAATTAGTGGTACACACAAGGGATGCATGTATTCCTTAGCACTCATTTATTGTATAAACTTGAAAGCAGTAGTTTTGGGTACGGTTAATTGTTATTTCACTTATGGTGCCTGCACTTGTAACATTCTTTAGGTTTTAGTTTTCTCATTTTTACGTCTGTTCTTTCTTTTGCAGGTTTGATGGAGACGGGTGAGTGTTAAGTTCACTTTCGACCAAGATACTAAAACAATATGGTTACAGATTACTTTATCTTACATATGCCCACCATGTACTTGCTTTAATCTACACCATTTCATATTTGCTTAAGATAATATAAACATTTTATCTCCGATCTCTTAAATTAGGGTAAGAATAGAGATAGAAGAAGATTGTCAAAAAATATTGCGGAAAGGAATGGAGAGATGAACAGCTGAAGGAGGATAACCACACAAGGTTGAATAACATCATACACTAGTCTCATATGTTGCTGGCATAAATGTTTCTTCATTTTAGTCAGTGAAGCTAATTTCTTGTCCCTCAGTACTAGACAGACCCAAAAAAAAAAAAAAAAAAGTTTAAAATGGTAAGACAGGAACTTTGGTAATTAAATCTAGGAAAATAACAGAGAATTTTGAACAAGTGATTATGCAATTGATCTTACAATGCTCTAGTATATTAAATTAGGAAGCAGCATATGGGGTATGCAACGATGGTTCTGCGACGCACACAGTTCCTAGAGTCCAGGTTCAGCAACTCAGATGACACAATAGATGACTAATGCTTGAAGATGACTAAAGTAACCTTGAATTTCAGATTTTTATCATTATACTTATCCAAGGTTTCCCATGTAAGCGGTTTACCTTTGGAGCACCAATCCAAGATTGAAATGCTTGATATCCGAACCAATTATCTTATGACAGTCAAATTGACATCAATCTAGGCTGAGGCTTACATCTTAGTGGCGCCGGTAACACTAGCAACTTGCTATCATGGAGGATGCAAGTATGCGTCATGGAAATGTTCTCTCAATATATATGGAGGTAAGACTGCGTACATCTAACCCTCCCAAGACCCTGCGTAAGCGAGAGCCTCGTGCTACTGCACGCCCTTTTTTACTTAATTTTCCAAGGTGACCAACATAAGGAGCTTGAGTAGCTTTATACGATTATGACAAATTAGTTATTACTCTTGAATGATGGAAGATATCTATGATAAAGATGATATTAAAAAGTACGTATTCTTTATTAAAGTCTTTATACTCTTAAAAAACTTAAAATAAATACATTCTTTGTTGTAACCCCTTTTCGTTTTATATCATTTCTTTAATTGTATACAAAACCATTAATCGTAATCTCTACTGAAGTGTTTTGTGTGGAATCTTGCATTCTTTGCTTCTTCAGCCTCTCTCCTCCCTGATGAAATGATACAAAATGAAACTTAATTTCATCAAGTGTAAACCCTGGCCTTGTTTTAAAATTGCATAAAACCTCCAAGTATTGTTTGCACAACAAGCGAACTGGTTCAAACTAGGAAGTTCGGACACTTCAAAAGAATGTACCATGTATCTACCAGCATGGAATGGTTACATCGAAATATACATTGATATTTCAAAACTATTTTTGTCCTTGTTGTATCTGTTCTCGTTATCTGTAATCCTTGAGTATCCGTACCTGTATCCTGCCTTTCTCTTAAGCTTGACAAAGGTTGCGATGTATGTATCATGTTCTGTCAGTATCCAGGGAACATAGGTTCAGACTTCAGATTATACTTAATATATTGCAACTATCCAAAAAAATAAGTCTCATTTTGCCTGAGTGCCTCTGTTGAAGTTCTAGTAATATTCGTTGCTTTTGTAGAAGAACAATTGAGTAGTAATTATTGGCAATCCACATCATCTTGATAATACCAAATACATATATGTGGTTACTTTTCTATTAGTTTCTGGGGATTTTCTTTTCGCAAGACAGATTGTTTCAGGAGCTTTTGATGTGCCTTATAGAATATATGTGAGTATCATTTTATTATTGATGATGTCTCTTTCTGTATATAAAATGTGCAGAATGATTCATGGCATGCGGATCAAAGATGGAAAAGCAACTTACGTTTCACGTTATGTTAACACATCACGTCTTAAGCAGGAAGAGTATTTTCAAGGAGCAAAATTTATGAAGGTTGGTTAGAAATCTAATTAAGTTATGATTCCTGAAAGGCCTTTTGGTGGTTTCTGTTTTTCATAGAGCCTAGATGCATTGGTTGGCTCCCCTGCTATCATGTCATTAATATACTCCAATCAGGGTAGGGAGGAAAATTTTGTTGTAGAATAAAGATTTTCTTTTCAACTAGTTTATTATAACTTTGTTAATTCCTGGAATCTATCTATTTGTGAGAAATATAAAAGATATGATGATTAATGATATTTAGTAGGCTAGGCATTTGCAGTTGTAAAACCTCACTTATGATAAGTGAAGTAAAAACATCAAAGGATCCATAAAAATGAGTAGAATAAAATAAAACACTTAAGATATGATGATTAGAAGGATACAACAATAACAACAATAAAGCCTTTATTTCAAATTTTTGGGGCTGACTGTTTGAATCCTCTTCTTCCATTCGGCTATGTTAAGGGCATGTCCTCTACAAAGTTAACAAGATTTGTATCCTTCTTTAACACTTCGAATCAGTCTAGGCCTACCTCTAGTCCTAGCAGCCCCATTAACTACTATATCGTCACTCCTCCTTACGGGAGCATCTATGGGTCTGTGTTGCACATGTCCAAACCGTCAGATTTGATTTTCCTTCATCTTATCCTCAATTGGCACCACCTCTAACTTCCTATGAATACATTAATTTTTATCATATTCTTTAATCTATTGCCACTCATCCATCTTAGCATTCTCATTTTAGCTATAGTATCAAAAGATATTGGACCAAAGTAAAATTAGATTTATTTCTGATAAAGAGGGTATCAATATCCTTTGGTCCTTTTACACTCACCCTTCTAAGATGGACTATTATAGTGTAGTCCTTGGTTCTCAACACTCCCCCTCAAGATGGACGATATATATCAATCATCCCCATTTTGTTACATAGTTTAGAAAGACTCAAGGAACTAAGACCCTTAGTAAGACAATCTGCGACTTGTTCTTCTGAGCGAACATGATCGAGCTTCAATATCCCGTTCTCTAACTTCTCTTTGATGAAGAACCGATCGATCTCGATATGCTTCGTTGTGTCATGCTGAACTGGATTGTTAGCTATACTTAATGCAGCTTGACTGGCACTCAGAAGGCACAATGGTGCTCATTGGTCTAACTTCAACTTTGTCAGCTGTGCTTTTACCCACAACAACTTTGACATTCCTAGAGCCATAGCTCTATACTCTGCTTCAGCGGTCGATCGTGCTACCACATACTGTTTCTTGCTTCTCCAAGAGACTAGGTTACCCCCTACAAAGACACAGTACCCTGAGGTAGACCTTCTGTCGTCCATGCAGCTTGTCCAATCTACATCGCAGTATTCCTTAACACCCAGGTGTCCGTTGTTTTTGAACCATAGTCCTCTTCCAGGGGCCCCCTTCAGATATCTCAGAATGTGGAAAACTGCATCCATGTGGCCCTTCCTTGGATCATGCATGTAGCAACTCACTACACTCACATCAAATGAGATATCAGGGCGAGTGTGGCCTAGATAAATCAATCGACCTACTAGTCTCTGATATCTCTCACGATCAATAGGCTCTCCTGCCTCTGCACCCAACTTATATCTTTGATCGATTGGAGTGATTGCTGATCGACACCCCATCATACCCGTCTCTGTAAGCAAGTATAGTACATACTTCCTCTGAGAGAGGACGATCTCATCTCTTTTTTGAGCCACCTCGATCCTGAGAAAATACCTCATCATTCCTAAGTCCTTCACTTCAAATTTCTTGGCAAGTTTTGACTTTAGCTGGGTGATCTCCACCTCATCACTTGTTATCACTATATTATCTACATATACTGCAAGTATGGTGACGTAGCCTCTCGCATGCCGGAAGAAGACCATGTGATCTGCATTGGTCTGGCTGTACCCCACGTCTGTGACAGCCTTCCTGAATCTCTCAAACCAGGTCCGAGGAGATTGCCTGAGTCCATAAAGTGATTTCTTCAGCTTGCACACATTTTCTGTCGACTGCTTCGTGCAAAACTCCGGGGGCGTCTCCATGTATACTTCCTCTTGCAGATTCCCATGAAGAAAGGCATTCTTCATATTCAATTGATGAAGCTGCCACCCATGATTTGCTGCAAGGGAGACCAGGGTTCTCACAGTGCTCATCTTTGCTACAGGAGTAAATGTCTCATCATAGTCGATGCCATAGGACTGAGTGAATCCCTTTGCAACCAATCTTGCCTTATATCGCTCCACCTTCCTTTCTGACGTCTCCTTTACTGTGAAGACCTATTTGCATCCAACTGCTCTCTTTCCTTTAGGTAATGAAACAAGCTCACATGTCCCATTTCTTTCGAGTGCCCCAAGTTCCTCCAACATTGCAGCTTTTTATCTCGGATCTTCCTTCGCTTCCTGCCAACACTTAGGCAAATATGTGGTGTCTAACGATGCAATGAATGCTCCATAAGTAGGAGATATATTAGAGTAGAATAAGAAATTGGCAATGTCATGTTCATAACCATAACGATTAAAGGATCTTCCAGCATTGTTGTGAGAAGATCTCCTTAAGGGAATATGATATAGTGAAGGAGGGACCATACCATCCGAATCAGAGGGATCCGCATCCGAATCAGAGGGATCCAGTGCGGGTGCATCTTCAGGAGTTGGGACATGGTTAGGCTAGGGACATGGCATAGTAGGGGCATTAGGCACAGTAGTAGTGGACCGCTGCTTTCTCCTTCTGTAGACCTGGAGCTCTCCTTGAGCTGTAGGTTGTTTTGAAGGTTGTTCCTCCCCCTGCACTAGAGCATACTGTCCCCCCTGCACTTGAGCATTACTTTCTTCCTCCCAATTGTGTGCATCCTCATCGCTTTGCTCACTCTCGCTATCTCTCCCTTGTTCCCTTGGACCAACTTCCATCATCGGACATGGAACTGACCCCCGACAATCACGCTCGGGCCCATTTTTTTCTTACTCCTAACACCTCCTGTGTTAGGTGTGTCATCAAATGCGGAGCCTTCACCGGAACCATTGTGGTAGTATGGTTTCATCTCTTTGAGTGTAACGTCTATGCTCACAAAGAGCTTTCGCTCCACAGGACTCCAGCAAGAATATCTCTTCTGAGTCCCTGAGTAGCCGACAAAGACGTACTTCACTGCCCGAGGGTCCAACTTTCCCACAACAGGCCTATTATCTTTCACAAAGCATACACATACAAACACCTTTGGGGGAATAATGTACTTGTTCTCACTTGTAAGCATCTCAAATGGTGTCTTCCATCCTAACACCTGAGAGGGCATCATGTTGATGAGATATGCAGCATTCAACACGGCATGCCTCCACAAGTGTTTAGGGACATTCATAGCAAACATCATCGACCGAGTCACTTACAACAGGTGCTTGTTCTTCCGCTCTGTCACACCATTCTGTGCTGGTGTGTAGGCGCATGAAGTCTGATGATGTATCATATGAGATGACAAGTACTCTTCTAGAGCCTTGTTGGTGTATTCTGTCCCATTATCAGACCTCAAAATCTTCACATTAGCACTGTACTGCGTTATGACCCTGCGATAAAAATCTTGGAAGCATGCAAACACATCACTTTTACTCTTTATTAGGTACACCCAGGTGACATGAGTGTAGCAATCAATAAAGATGACAAACCACTTAAAGCCATTAACAACATTCGTAGGACAAGGTCCCCATACATCAGAGTGTACCATATCAAAAGGGGATAAACTTCTATTTCCAGAACTCACATAAGAGCTTCTGGTATATTTTCCTAGTTCACAAGCATCACAAACTAACTTCTGTTTATCAGCCTTCTGATACATAGAGGGATACATCTGACTTGGTAGACTAAATGAAGGGTATCCTATGCACTGATGTTGGAGTAGTAGTTTTGCTTCCATAGTCCTTTCGCGGCTCCTCCGGCTATGCTTCATCCACCAGTGATGCCAGTGCTGCATCCAGTCCACCCTTGTCCAAGTACCATACCCCTTTATGCCAAATGCCAGTCCCCAACCGTCTTCCCGTTCCCTTCTCCTGAAAAATTATCTTAGGAATGTCAAAGGAAACAACATAATTAATTTGAAAAACAATGGCACTAATGGAAAATAGATTAACATGAAAAGATAGAGTATGCAAGACATCAGTAAGAGTCATAGAAGGGGTGCATTTAACCGTACATGTACCCACAATGGGTCTAGCAGTACCATCAGCAGTCTGAATGCTTTCAGGTGTTGCCAGGTGAGTGTAATCCTGGAACTCATTATGGACCCCCGTGACATGACGGGATGTCCCAGAGTCAACTATCCAATTTAGACTTCCTGGTCTGTGAGTAGATGCAAGGGCATGAGCAGGTATATCTGTGCTTGTATGAACATAATAGATGATGTTACCCCCAGAGGTTGTTGGAGTCGATTCCCCAGCGGTTTTGGCTCGACTATCGATGGTTCTAAGCTTCATGCTCCTCCACATCTCTAGTATTTTTCTCTCACTAGGGGTCACATCGGATGACTGACTCTCATTTTTTTCTTCTGCAAAATTTGCCTTGTGTCCCCCAGAATAATCACCCCTGCCACCAGCATAGCCTCCTCTGACATCCCTACGCCCTCCAAGGCCGCTGGACTGGCCTCTCAGAGGTTTCGTACAGAATCTGATGAAGTGTCCAGGGTCTCCACAGTTGTAACACCCTCCCCCCCGGAGGAGTTCGGGTTAAGAACTGCCAAAGCTGATTTCACCCCCGAGAACTAGTGGTGCTTGGCATCAGCTTCAGCTGTGCCTCTTCTTGTGCCATAGAAGCTATGGCCTCCTCCAGTAATGGCAGTATGGGCTGTGCAAGTAAGACATTCCTCCTCTGCTTGAATGGTGGGTTGAGCCCCTTCAGGAACTTCATCATTCTCTGTCGCGAGACATACTCCATGAACTTCTGATAATGTTTCATAAATGCCAGTTCCACTTGTTCATCCTCCACGCCAATAGGATCATAGTGGTCGAGATCTGACCAATACTTCTTTAGCAGAGCTGCATACTCAGAGATGGTGTGATCTTCTTGGACCACCTTGTCAAGTTCATCCTGCAGTTGGAAGACCCTCATGGGATTGCCGACCCCGAGTACATGTCTCTCAGCATCATCCAAATGTCACTAACACCCTTCATCACTTCCATTTTTCCCGACACTTGTCGGTCAATGAGGCTGTCAACTATCCAGCTAACACATTGCTGATGATTTCCCACACAGCAAACTCCCGTGAGGAGTGATCTTCAGGTGCCTTGGTTTGACCATTCACATAGCCTACCAAGTCCCTTGCCTTCAGGGTCCGCATAGCCTGACGCGACCACTTTAAGTAGTTGGTAGTACCGTCCAACTTCACCTCCAGTTTTTTCAACTTCTCCATTTTGTATGGTGAATGATCCACATCTTCCTGTGCAGCACGGGGGCTAGTCTCGGTCAGCCTCTTGGACAAGAGATCATCCACCAAAGCCTTCATCTCCTTGGCCGTTAGTTTGTCGTAGATGGTCTCCACCGTCTGCTCCTTCTCCTCTTCCATCAGCTCGGCGGTGGCAGATCTAGGGTACGCGAGTTCCGGTGGTACCCTTCAGCTTCGATTGCAGATCTCTCCACGTCTACTGTTCCTCCTTCAGCGGCAGCGGCATCGGCATCCCCGAGAGCCGCTGCTCATGTCCCGTGCATGGCTGCAACCCGAGGCCGCATAGTCTGACGACGAACCGGAGGACTGTGGCTGAGTTGGCGGCGACAGAGGGGAAAGAGGATCCGGAACGTCGGTTGGTGGGGATGAGGTGGCAGCGGTGGGGGCGGAAAATGAGGGTGGTGTCAGCGGTGAGGGCAGATGGCGGCGATGAGGGTGGATGATAGGGTGAAAGTGGTGGCAGTGGCTGTGGTGAAGTAGAGTTAGGGTTAGGGTTATGGTGGCTCTGATACCAAAAAGATATTGAACCAAAGTAAAATTAGATTTATTTCTGATAAAGAGGGTATAAATACCCTTTGGTCCTTTTACACTTAACACCTTTCTAAGATGGACTATTATAGTTTAGTCCTTGGTTCTCAACAGTATCTTTCTAGATATGTTGTTTCTTCATCCAACACTATGAGCTATAAAGCATGCCTGACCTTATAGCCGTTTTGTAGAGTTTTTCTTTCAAGTTCAGAGGTACTTTTCGATCACAAAGTACTAAAGAAGCACTCTTCCATTTCAACCATCATGTTTCAATTCTATGTATGACATCATTCTCAATATCTCCATCATTATGAATGAGTTGTCCTAAAAACCGAAAGGTATCACTCATAGGTATCTTTTGTCCATCTATATGTACTACCCCTTATTTTTTTAACTTCAGGTTGAAATTACATTTCTTATGTTCTTTTTTCGTTCTACTAATCATAAATCTCTTATATTTCAAAGTCTCTTCTTCACACTTCTATTTTAGCATCTAGCCTTTCTCTATTCTCACCAATCAACACAATCTCGTCAATAAATATCATACACCACGGACCAGATATGCCTAGTAATTTTATCCATAATTATTGCAAAAGGTAATGACTCAATGTTGATCCTTGATGTAAGCTAATGATAATATGGAACGGTTATTCTCTCCTCCAATAGTTACATGGTTGTCGTAACTCTATCGTACATATTTTTAATAGTCTCAATATAATTACTAGAAACTTGTTTCTTCTTCAAAGTCTACCACATTATCTCCCTAGGAACTCGATTATAAGTTTTCTCTTAGTCAATAAAAACCATATGTAAATCTCTCTTTTTGTCTCTAAATCTTTCAATTGTCTTCTTAGTAAGTAAATGGCTTTCATAGTAAATCTCTCCGGCATAAAACCAAACTGATATTATAATATTCTAGTCTCTTTTTTTTTTACTCTTTGCTCAATCGCTCTCTTATTGTTTCATGGTATGACTCATAAGCTTAATTTTTCGGTTGTTATTACAACTTTTTATATCTTCTTTGTTCTTATATATAGGTATTATAATATTGATTATGCATTCAATTGACATCTTCTTAGTCCTTCAAATTTGTTCAATAATTCACTAAGCCACATCAAACCTTTTTCCCCTGCACATACAAGAAAATAACCAGGTAATGGTGCAGGATTTTCATTTATAAAACTGAACTTATTTACAATTGACTAAAATAAGAAACACAAAAGATCCATGAGATGAAAAAGGCTTGATGTTTTGGCTGGTCTAGCATTCTCTGGTGAAGTTTTCTTAACATGGCTCAACCTTTGTGGTTGACCAACACCTTGCCTAAGTTGGTTTATTCTTGTGTATCATGAAAATTCAAACCTTTTTTCTTGCTGCATATTGTACTATGAGTAGGTTTCAGTGATAATCCATAACTCATATCATATGGTATCTGATCTATGTTGCATAAATCAATCTCAAGTGCTTGTCCTCGCTTAATATTATACTTCTACACTATATTTTACTCTGATTCCTTCATTCGGATTTGGCAACCAAGTTTTAGCATTTGTCCCTCAAAACCCACTCTATTTGGTTTATCTTGACCCTCTCTTACTGCCCAAGTGTATGATCCATAATGACAAGTGACAACTTGGTACTCCTCAGTCATAAGCTTCTCCAAAGGCACATTTCCAAGTTCCAATTGTTCATATTCTAGTTAGATTTCTTGTTTGATAAAATCCCTCCTGTTATTTTACTTTGTAAATTTCATTACTTATATGTTTCTTATATTAGTAAGTCGACACCTGGCATTGAAGGAAAATATTGTATTCCGAAATCTGAACAGCATTCAGCCTGAATAATCTAAATTCCCTTTGAACAATATATTAAAAATTAGTGATCCTACCTGGTGTAGTCTCCAGATAGAATTGCGTTCTCACAGTTGTGTAATATTATCTACAGATTGGGGATCTAAAGGGATTGTTTGGATTATTCATGGTCCAGATGCAACTACTTCGAGCAAAATTGAAAGTGTTGGATGTTTCATATGGTACAGGGACAGGTAGGTTTGTCATTTTCTAATAAGAACTTAGTTTATAGAACAAATCTTTTCTCTTAGACGAGTAGAATCTTTTAAGACGATTCCTCGTAGCGTATCATTTATCATGTGTCTGTCTGTCATCTGGATGAGGCCAACCTAGATTCTATCACTTTGTAAATGTTGTTTGATTCAGGTAATACAGCTCTCATTTACCATCATGGGAAACTTTTGGCATTGCAAGAAGCAGATAAACCTTGTAAGTCCTCTAATGAACTTCAATATATTCATGAATCTTCCTTACTTCTAGAATTCTTGTACAGTAACTTCTGTAGATGTTCCATATATTTAGTGTTCCTGGTAAATTTCTTATTTTATTAATTTATGAATTTAGTAGTAATAAATTCTCTCATTCATAAATGATATCCCTTTGCACAGTCAACCA
Source organism: Iris macrosiphon (assembly GCA_036927795.1). NCBI lineage: Eukaryota > Viridiplantae > Streptophyta > Magnoliopsida > Asparagales > Iridaceae > Iris > Iris macrosiphon. The sequence goes on along the minus strand of JAYESA010000012.1, from coordinate 175,456,118 downwards.
AATGCTCTTAAAGACAAGTATTCCTCTTACCAGTTACATTTTTTGGATTTCTCAATTTTAGTAATGATCTAATATTCTGTGCAGATGTTGTTAAAGTTTTAGAAGATGGAGATTTGCAGACTCTTGGGATGCTGGACTACGATAAGAGGTTGTCACATGCATTCACTGCCCATCCAAAAGTTGATCCATTCACCGGTATGACTGAAATCTGAAACCATAAGCCCTATTCTAATCGATTGGAGTATTTGACCAAGACCCTGTCTGAGATTGATTGTTGGATGCAGATGAGATGTTTACCTTTGGGTGTGCACATTCACCTCCTTATGTAACTTATCGAGTTATTACCAAGGATGGCGTGATGCACGATCCAGTACCTATTACAATTCCAGCACCTATCATGATGCACGACTTTGCAATCACTGAAAATTATGCGGTCTTCATGGATCTGCCTTTGTATTTTCAACCTAAGGTGACAATTGTGAAACATATATTCTGCTAAGATGTTTATGTACTTTGAGACATGTTATACTGCTGCAGAAAATGGTTGCTGTACCAATAGCATTACTCTTCAGTAGAACCCTACTTTTTGGTTGAGCTGCATCCTGTTAGTCCTTGTTGAAATTTTTTCATCTTATGTCTATTTTCAGGAAATGGTGAAGGGGAAGCAGCTAATTTTTTCATTTAATGCTACAAAGAAAGCACGTTTTGGTGTGCTTCCACGATACGCAAAAGATGATCGTCTAATTAGATGGTTTGAGCTGCCTAATTGCTTCATATTCCACAATGGTACGTAATTCTCTCAATCATTTTTTTGCATCGCCTGGTTGTTCCATACAATTGCGCGCACACAATATTCCACAATGCGACTGTCGCGAAACCAAAATCGGCCCAAGGCCGAATATAGCACAAGGAAAGCGAGACGAGTAATTGGATAGGCCGATTACTCATCCTGCGAACCTATTATGCAGGTGTTTCACTATTGCTGGGTGAAATAATGGGTTAAAGTGGTCGAGTTTAAGGGTTAATTTTTCTTCTTTTAAAATGGGATTGGAATATATTAGTAATTAATTTATGATTTTCTGTTACCCGTCATTGGTTTCTGTTATCAGCAAATGCTTGGGAGGAGGGTGATGAAGTTGTATTAATAACTTGTCGCCTTATAAACTTTGGGATGGAGGATTTTATTGAACTCGTCGAAGAAAAGCTTGAGAACTCAAAAAATGAACTGTATGTGCTTTCACATTATGAATATCATTCTCTTTGATCACTTGCTTCCCCATTTTGACTATTATTTTTCTGTCAGATATGAAATGAGATTCAATATGAAAACTGGAGCTGCTTCACAGAGACAATTATCAGTATCTTCAGTAGATTTTCCTCGAATTAATGAACGTTACACTACAAGGTACTTCCATAATTTCCTTCCTTTTTGTAACTAAGGATTGTAAGTTTTTGAAGGAAGACAAACAAACATTCTTAATTTTATGAAACAAATTATATATTGCTATTTACCATTTGATATTTCACTTCAATTAAAAAACATCACTTTACCTTTTTCTTTTCAATTTCATAGAGTTCACGGTATTTAAGTGAGAAAAAAGGTGTTTAAAAGTGGTATTTGTGAACAAAAAATAGGTCCTGGTTGAAAAGCAAAACATAGGAAAAAGTTTTTGGTATTTAAGTTCAAAAAAACCTTAAATTTTTTTGACCTTGTTGCTAGTCTGCTATGCTGTATGTTCTACTAAGGTTGAACTGTGATGATCTTTTGTGTTTCTCCTATCCTTCCACTCATAGGGTTCACAAGAATCCTGAATATGCTGGTACATATCAAGAACTTGACAGGAATTTTTGTTTGGTAGTCTGTAATTGTGGATGCAGTTAAGTATGTTATGATTTAACTGCCTCTTTATCCAGTTTTAATGCTGGATAGATGTAAATTACCTTTCTTTTGTATATTTTTCTTAGTTTGCACTATCGGCCGATATCGATCCGATACAGCAGATACCGATGCCGACACGGTTTGGTACGTCTCTATTCGATACTAATCGATACCGATGCTCACCGATACCGACATTGGCGGTCTCTTTTCCAATCAATTTGGCAAAAAAAAAATTGAACGAAAAAACCAATCAAAAAGGGTGACTACTATTTCATTTAATTTCAAAACTACTAAGAAACAACACATGAAATACTTAAAGTTATGCCTAAATGCATAAAAAATCTAATAATTTATTAATTTATTAATGATTATTTGCTTTATGATACCAAAAAATTTGATACTCTGATCAGAAAACCGTCGATTCCGCTGATCCCGATACTCATAGGAAGGTACCGATATCAATACTGCGAACCTTGATATTTTTCTTAGTTAAAGTTTTCTTTAGTAAATACGAAGATCTTGTTGTATGGACCCAACTTTACAATTTGCTTTTTCAAACACTTTTTGTCAATTTCAAAGCACATCGGGAACACTTCAAAAGAATATATGGCAATACAAGTATTTAAATTATGCTTTTGTATTACAAGATATGCTTTTGAAGTGGTCTCGATGTGCTTCAAAATTGATAAAAGATGCTTCAAAAAAGCAATTTATGAAGTTGGAGTGCCAAAATTGAGTAGTGGAATGTTAAGGTGCCAAAAACGTTCGGAAGCTATAGTTGGGGCGCCATTAGGATAAGTTGGTCCTATTTGTATCACCCATTGGATTGACAGAATGTATATAGCTCGTGAAAATATAATTCAAGAAATGAAAGAGGAAAGCTACATCCTGTTTTGACTTTCAAGAGGAACAAATTCTCTATATTTCTTCATTCTAAATTCAGGAGGAAGACGATCTTGTTTTAATCTTTATATGCTCTGTATTTTCTGCTGCCATTATCCACCTTTTGTAATTGATTGTCCTACTGAATGCAGGAAGCAGAGATATGTATATTGTACTATACTTGACAACATGGCGAAGGTAAAAGGCATTATCAAGTTTGATTTGCATGCTGAACCAGAAGCTGGTAAGGAAAAGCTTGAAGTTGGAGGAAACATACCCTGCATCTTTGAGTTGGGTCCGGGAAGATACGGTTCGGAGGCAATATTTGTTCCTCGCCAACCTGGTATCAAATCCGAGGAGGATGACGGTTATCTGATATTCTATGTCCATGATGAGAACACTGGGTACCCTCTCCCTCCCTCCCTCCCTCACCTCCACCCTACCCCAAAAGTGCTACAATCCCTGTCTATGCGTTCTTATTTCTTAAATAGTTATGCATCATGGTTCTTGTGATTTATCGAATTTATTGCTTCGGCTTATCCTGTACTCAGTCAGATAACTTCCCCATATGTACGAAGCGAGCAGTATGAGTTTGACTCTGTTTATCTGATGCAGGAAATCTGAAGTGAATGTGATTGATGCCAAGACGATGTCTGCAGAACCTGTGGCAGTTGTTGAACTTCCGAAAAGAATTCCTTACGGCTTCCATGCCTTCTTCGTGAACGAGGTCAGTAGAGTGGCATGTCAAACAAATAACTAGAAGTAAAGATAAATTGGCCAACCGTTTGTTAAGAATCAAAATTGAATAGAAAGATGAACTCAACAATTCTGGGGGAATGACTTACTTCAGTATTGAACTAACTCGGCTTATAAACAGCCTTTTACAACCCTAACAGAATTTAGAAGAAACAATCCACGTTTACAACTAACTAACGTGATAAATGCAACAAGAAATAAATCAAAGACACTAAACACGCATCCTAATGAATAGGGCTGATTTGAACTGAATGAAATATCCTAACAGAAAACCTAAACTTTCTCATCATTCCCTCCCTTAAACTAGTTGCCAGCTGCATGTAGTTTACTTCTGGAACTTGACAAACTCCCAACTGACTACCAAACTTCTGGAAGGCATCCAACGTGAGGGGCTTTGTCATCACATCAGCCAACTGATCTTGTGTTCCACAGTAAACCAACTCAACTGTCCCTTCTCGTGTAAGATCAGGAAGGAAATGGAAGCGCACATCAATGTGCTTGCTGCGACCATGTAACACTGGATTTTTTGACAGTTTAATTGCAGAGCTATTATCACAAAGGATTGTATTACACTTACTTTGCTCCAGACTTGGCTTCTCAAGAATCCTCTTCATCCAAACAGCTTCGGTAGCACAGGAAGCTGCAGCCACGAACTCTGCTTCAGTAGTTGAAAGTGTAATTATAGGTTGCTTTCTCGTGGACCAAGCAACAGCTCCAGACCATAACATGAAGACATAGCCTGAAGTGCTCTTTCTGTCTTCTAGATCTCTAGCATAATCGCTATCTGTATAACCAACTAGACTTTTACACCCTCCCTTCTTGTAGAACACCCCAATTCCAGTGGTTCCTTTCAACTTTTCAAGTACCTCAATATTCTCTTAGCTGCCAACAAGTGTAACTCAGTTGGCTTTCCGATGCACCGGCTAATCAAACTTACTGCAAACACCAAGTCAGTCCTTGTAGCCATTAAGTACATGAGCCTTCCTACCATCTGTTTGAAGAGAGTCTCATCCACACGAACTCCATTCTTCTCTTTAAAAATCTTACATCCAGGAACAATGGGATTATGGACTGAATTGCTACTCTCCATTCTAAACCTCTTCAAGACCTCCAAAGCATACTTTCTCTGGCAAATATAAATCCCATCTGACCTCTGCAAAATTTCAATCCCAAGAAAATACCTCATTCTTCCCAAATGTCATATCAAACTCTCTCATCATGGAGTTCTTAAACTCAACAAACATTAATTCATCATTGCCATAAACTGACAATTCGAATCTTACCTCCCTTATTTGTTTTAATGAACAAAGTATGTTCACTATAACACTTCTCGAACCCTTTACTCATGAAATGCGCTTCAATGCGGCTGAACCAAGCTTGAGGAGCTTGTTTGAGTCCATAGAGGGCTTTCTTCAATCTGTACACTTTTTGAGGACTGTTCTTCAACTCATAACTCCTAGGCTGCTCCACATACACTTCTTCATTAAGTTCCCCATGCAAGAAGGCTGATTTGACGTCAAGCTGATAGAGTGTCCACTCTTTCTGAGCTGCTAAGGCTATAATCATCCTCACTGTGTCCATTCTTGCAACAGGTGCAAACACCTCTGTGTAGTCTATTCCTTGTTGTTGCACATATCCCTTTGCCACCAAGCGAGCCTTATACTCCTTGAGCTTGGTCTTATAGACCCATTTAACCCCAATCTTCTTTGCACCTGTAGGCATCAGTGACTTCCCATGTGTTGTTCCTCTCCATAGCTTTTATCTCCATGTCCATTACTGCCCTCCATTTACCACATTTCACAGCTTCCTAAAAGTGTACTGGATCTGCTGAAACGAACAACGCCAAATTAACATCTATCTCTTCTTCTGAAAGCCCTTCCCCACTCTCGTAATCTCTTATCCACACTGGGGGCCTTCTAGCTCTTCCTTCTTCAGAGCTGGATGACTCTCCATTTCCAGCAGTTTGAGGGTTATCTGTTTCTTCAGTGGCTTCTTCTTCTTCACATCTTCATTATTTTCTTCGATCACTGCCTCACTATCTTCAGCTTCATCCCATTCCAGATCAGCCACAATTTGTTCTTCATAACTTCGATCCCAGCTCCAAGACTTGCTTTATTCAAACACCACATCCCTGCTAATTACAACTTTCTTGGCAACTGGATCATAGAGTCTGTACACTTTAGACTATTCACTTACTCCCAACAACACGCAGGTAAATCTCTTTGCATCTAGCTTTGTTCTTCTCACATCAGGAACATGCACATGTGCCACACAACCGAATACCCTGAAATATTCAACTGAGGGTTTGCTTCCACTCCAAGCTTCCTCAGGTGTCAAATTCTTTACAACCAATGTGGGAATCCGATTTAGAACATGTGTTGTCCAATTCACTCCTTCTGGCCAGAAGGTCTTGGGAATTTTCTTTTCAGAGAGCATGCATCGAACCATGTTCATCACTGTTCAATTCTTCCTCTCAGCTACTCCGTTCTGCTGTGGAGTATATGCTGTAGTCAGCTGCCTCTTGATCCCATGCTCTTTGCAAAACTCGCTAAATTCAAATGAGGTAAATTCTCCTCCTCGATCAGTTCGTAGACATTTTATATGCCCTCCTATCTCCTTCTCAACACAACTTTTAAAATGCTTGAAGATACCTAGAGCGTCAGATTTCTCTACTAAGAAATAAGTCCATGTCTTTCTAGTAAAGTCATCAATAAGGCATATAAGGTACCTCTTCTTACTGTTGGAGATGGGTGAGATTGGTCCGCAGATATCTGCATGGACAAGTTGGAGCCTCTCTATAGCCCTCCAATTGCTCTTCTTTGGGATTGGATCCCAGTGTTGCTTGCCAATCATGCAATCAGCACACACAATCGATGGAGTTTTGAACTGAGGTATCCCATACACCATTTTCTTGAACTGGAGAGTTCCCAACCCTTTGTAGCTTAAGTGTCCATAGCGACAATGCCATAAATGAGCCAAATCCTGTGTGGTGGTATAAAGGCAAGCTGGCTGTTGAGGCAGTGACTTTGCTAGCAAATCGAACATCCAGTTTGTGGTCATATCAGTCTGTATTATCAGCCCTTTCTCCGGATGGTATACCTTGCACTTTCCATGCTGAATGAGGATTGCCAATCGTCTTTCTTGTAGTTGAGCAATGCTCAGAAGATTGTTCATTAGTTCAGGCACATAATACACTTCACTAACAACATATGTAAAGCCACTTACTTTCAATCTCACATTGCCTTTCCCTAACATAGACATCCTTGTGTTATTTTATTTCCCAGCTTTACCTTCTGCCTGAAGCTCTCGCTTAGGTCACACAACAAAGCCTTGTCATCCAGAGTCCACGAACCAAACATCTTCCCTCCGTGCCTCATTCATCTCTACATACGACATGAGCAGCATCTCTTCCTCTTCTCCTAATTCAGCTTAGTTAGCCTGCTCCTTATCCCAATTTTGACACTCGAACTGAAAATTTTCAAGCTTGTGGCACTTATAACATGATTCCACGGTTGCTTTGTTGTAGGATTGACGACCTCTGCCCCTTCCTCTGCCTCTGAAGGCACCCCGACCTCGACCTCTTGCACCAAACCTGTCTTCAGAGGTTATCTTGAGTGCATGTTCTTCTCCAGCATGCTACTGGAACTTTTGCTCATGAACGATCAAGGAACTCAGCAATTCATCATTGGAGATTTGATCGATGTCTTTGGACTCTTCAATCGAGCAGACTACATAATTAAACTTTTTCACTCAATGATCGAAGGGTTTTCTCCACCACTGTGACATCTTGTATCTGCTCTCCATGTACTCTCATCTTGTTAGCCACTGACATCACCCTCGAAAAATAATCATCGACTCCTTCTCCAGCCTTCATATCTAGGGTTTCAAATTCTCTGTGGAGAGCTTGAAGACGACACCTCTTAACCCTTGCATTCCCTTCAAACTTCTTCATAGACTCCCAGATTTGTTTGGAAGTATCCTTCTGGAGTATGGTCTCCAGAATGGTTCTTCACTTTCAAATCTTTCTGCTTCAATTCTTCTAACCTCTTTCGTTGTGCTTCTGTCTGCTCCACTCCACTCTCTGGCTCAACGTAGCCAGTCTCCACCAAGCTCCAGTATTCCTTAGATCTCAGGAAATTCTCCATCAACATGCTCCAATGGTCATAAGCGAGGTATGGTTGGTTGCACGAAGTTTCTCTTGGTTGCCATCTCCTTTGCTGCTGCAAAATACAAAGACAGCTGCTTTGTTTTCGTCGGGCCCAGTGGAGTCTCTGATACCAGAATGTTAAGAATCAGAATTGAATAGAAAGATCGATGAACTCAACAATTTTGGGGGAATGACTTACTTCATTATTGAACTAACTCGGCTTATAAACAGCCTTTTACAACCCTAACAGAATTGAGAAGAAACAGCCCAAGTTCACAACCAACTAACGTGGTAAATGCAACAAGAAATAATCAAAGAAACTAAACATGCACCCTAATGAATAGGGCTTATTTGAACTGAATGAAATATCCTAACAGAAAACCTGAACTTTCTCATCACTGTTGACACAATTCATTACCAACTTCTATTTGTTTCCTCATTGACAGGAACAACTCCAGCTACAGCAAGCAGAGGCATGATTGTTGCTGGGCAGATTTAATATCATGTGAACGAATAGTAATAGTACCCTTGAAAATCTGTAGCTTTCATCTGTTAGTGATAATAACAGAGAAAAAAAAATCGAAAATGGTTTTGAGGCATATCTGTATGTCGACACTTTCTTTAGAAAGTTATTCGCCCTCACTCGGAAATAATTTGTTTTGTACAATCAAACTCAAATTCTCGACATCATCAGATGTAATTGAAAACAGAAAGGGTAGTGTAGCATTGCAGATTTATATCCATTGCTGCTGGTCATATAGTGTAGATGTCATATCATGTGCAATTCCTGTGGAGGCCATTTCGCTTCTGAATATTACATTGAAAGTGCTTCTTCGCTTTCTCCCTGGCTTCCTCAATAATAAGTGTTATGCTGTTGCTGAGAATTCAAATAACTCAGACTTAAGAACCTGGGTTTGTCAATTCGAAATTTATAAGCACTTACTGCATTGCAAAGCAATGCAACTCTTGGTTCATCATGTTCAAACCAATTCTGTGGTTAGTCTAATATTGTTGCCAAGATTTAAACTAAGTATATCTAGTGTGCAAATCTAACATGATAAACACTGCACCACAACTTTTTTTTATTAAAAGTAGCCCATGGTACTACTAGTTCTACTTTAGATAAAATTATGTTGGTGTTCCTTTAGTTTTTGGGTCCTGTACCATCGTCCAGTTTGCCTTGGGCCAGGGTCATCCCTGGTTTGCGGAGATGTGTCAGGAAAAGGTACCCAGATTATTAGCAACCAGTGGCGTAGTTAAGATTTTCATCTAAGGAGCACGATGTTTACTATTTAAAAAAATATGCACGTCGGCAATGACCTAGACGTCTTTTGGTGCAATCGGTACGTGCTTGGATCGTCTGAGTCAACGGGACGATACCATGTCGTGTTCTGATATATATATATATATATATATATATATATAACGTATTTTATAGATCATTATTAGAAAAACTAAAAGATAGTTGTCGTAATTATTCTAATTTTTATTAAAACTATTTAGGAAGACTAAAAGACAACGACATTACCTATATTACTATTATATTAGTATCATAATATTATTATATATATTATTTTAAGACTATTTAGGAAGATCAAATGACAACTTTTGTAATTACCTTGTTGTCCCTTTTAACTTTAATAAATAATTTAATTTAGTACATAAATGCAAGGGTATATTTGGAAAGAAAAGTTTAACGGTGAAGCTCAGCTTTTCCCATTATATATATATATATATATATATATATATATATATATATATATATATATATATATATATATAAGTCGTGCACGTGCATTGTACGTGTCTTTTGTGTGTGTTTTCTTCCTCCGTTTTAAAATATATACTTACATGACAAACTATTTTAAAATAATATAAAATATTTTGAAGTAAATTTATTTTTGAAATGGTGAACATTTATTGTAGGTGTAAGTGTATAATTATTAGTTGTTGGAGCATCCACAGTGGAGACACTCTAAACACATACTCTAAATTATTAAAAATTATATAAATTACTAGTTTTGGAGTGTCTACATAATATTGGCACACAATAGTACACTCCAATTAAATACTTCAAATTAATCTCTTCTTTTTTTCTCCATTTTTTTTCTATTTTTTTTCCTATTTGGTAATATTTTTCCTCTATCTTTTTTCCTTTTTATTTTTTCATTCTGTTTGGCTACTTTTGGTGGGCCCAGCAATTAATATAGAGGAGCTAGGACACACTCCAAATCTGGAGTGTCTCGTAGCTTTCTAGCAATTTTTAAGTATACACAAGTGTCCACCGCAGCCTTCAAGTGCTACAAAATTTGACTAAAGTTAAAATGTAGCACTTGAAACCCCTCTCTCTGTGGATGATCTTAGTAATTATGTTAGTGAGAGGTGTGTAATTTGTATGTTTACCCCTAGTTAATTTAAAATATTTTGATATGCTGAGAAGGACATTTTTGGAACATGAAAGTTTCACGGTGAAGTTTAGTAAGTTTTTGTAGTAATATATATATATATATATATATATATATATATATATATATATATATATATATTTGAGGAGGGATCGAAATTTTTTGCTCTTAAGCATCACCACATGTTCCTCGTAATAGCAGCTCTTGGATTAATATTTTTTGACCATTTAGATTTAGATCAAAATATCGCGAAAAATTGAATAGTTTAGGATCTAATATGAACCGTCAAAAAAGAGACAATCCAACGACTACTATCACGGTGAACATGTACGGATGCTTAAGTGCAGGAATTCTGATGCCTCTTCTAGAGAGGTGGGATCAGATCCACCCCCTATTCTATCTATCCCATTATCATCCACCCCATATACGTTGGATTAGATTTAAAATACGGTTCAGATTAAATCTGTACACAAATAGAATAAGAGATAGATATCAAACATAATAGAGAAACAAAACAATCTTCTGTAAAAAAATTAGAATACTATTATTCATCCCTCCAAGCCATCCCTCCTTGTGTGACAGCTAATGCGGTGGTTAATGTTGCAACTGACATGAAAAAATCTAAAATAAAAATTAACATTAATATTATAAATTTTTGGATGATTAATTTTTTGATTAATATTTATCATATCAGCTGTCATGTTAGATGTCACATAATGTTATCTAATATGTCACGTCAACTGTCATAATATTATAAAATAAGCACTGCTAGCTCCTTTTCTGACCTCCCAATCTTCAGATTAAGCTAAAGACAAAGAGGAAAGAAAAAAAAAGTAAAATCCTATCAGAAATTGCATTCCCATATAGCATTTTTTGAAAATATAATGACATTATATCTGAAGGCGAAGACCTACAATTTGTTGGAAATGTGATGTGATCCAAATCGAAATTGATCCATAAGATACGATATTGAATTGGACTCATATGTTTTAAAAGAGATTTTCTATGTAAGATCTGAACTAATTCCAATTATCTACACCTCATGATCCCACCTCCTATCAGATGTGGGGCTAAATTACCAACTCCATTGTCACCACCCTTTTGACGCTCATCCGGAAACGAGATACAATCCAACAATCTCCACCTTAGTTACCGAACAACCTTAGCACACCCGGCTACATTTGTTCATTCCCGCTAGCTGAGCACCCAGGAGATCCAACATATTGACATCTTGATCCATTCGACCGCAAAACCAAACCTGGCACGTTCATCCACATCACCATTGTGTGCCAACCACAACGTCTTGCTCCACATTGAGTCTGTCAGATCTACCTTTGAAGCCAATTCGTGTAGTTGCCTCTAACCTTAGGTCTGATCCGCATTTAGACCACATTATAGAGGATGCTCCTACTCTACCTTGAGAATAGCTCGTATAATCTGATTATACGCATGAACGTTCAGCACCATCTGTCTCGAACCAATTTTAGCCGTCAAAACCATCCGTCCAAACCAGTCCTGTAACCTTGGGCTCTGATACCACTTGTTAGAAAAAAGTCTCCAACTCTCTCCTGTGTGCAGGGGCGGATCTATTGGTGGGCTGGGGTGGGCTCCAGCCCACCTACCCAGCCAACCAACCAACCAACCAATTTTTTTAAATATATATGTAGTTAAGACCAAACCACACAGTACAGACTTTAGTCCACCCATCTCCTATTGACGAGGATTACCAACAGCTAGCATCTAGGAGCCAGAGCCCGGTCTTGTCTCTTGATGGTTTTAAAGAGGCTTCAAGCAACCTCTCCCTCTCTCTAACAGCTAGGGGGTCAGTCCAATCTGAGATGTCGAGCTATCATTGACAGAGCCGCGCGGCTGCATCGAGCGGATAGTCCAGTCCCATCTCTCAGCCTCTCTTCATTTATAAGGATGTTCACCTCACCCACCAGAGCTAGGGAGAGTCGCAGTCGCATTCGCAACACTCGGAGCCGGAGTCTCGAAGAAGCACTTGTTCGGTTCCTGCTCAGCAGCTTAGGTAAATCCTTGAATAGTTAAAGAATTTTTGAATTGTTCATATCAAAGGTTGAAACGTTGAATAGATCATAATTTGTTGTCTGCTGTTTTTTTTTTTTTTTTTTTTTTTTTGCTGATACTTGAAGTCTTGAATGGTTAAGATTGTTTGAATGGTTCATTTGAAATTGGTTGGAGAAGCACATATTCATATCAAAGTTCAAGATTTTTCAATAATTACTTTCTATTTTATTAGGATGAAAAATCAAGAACAAAAAAAAGCGAAAACTATTTTTTCGTTCTTTAAAAAGAAAGGTGAAGAAGAAACATCAACAATTGGAGCAAAGAGAGCAGATTCGTCGAATATTGCATCTTTATTCTCCATGTTTTTTTTTCCATTTTTCATCTTATATATAAAGATGATGTTTTCTTAATTATCTTAAGCAACATGTCTACTTATGAAATTCAACCTATGTCATTTGATAACTTTTTTTTGTCCGGAAATGATATTTTGAAGCACACATTTGGAATATGATGACATTCTGAGAAATAATTTGTGTTAAAATTTTTTTTAGCATGTTTTAAGTTCAGCCCGGGATAAACTAGAATCCTGGCTCCGTCCTTGCCTGTGTACAACCACAAATAAACAAACACAAACAGATATTAAAAACAATAAGAGACAATAGACACCAAAAATTTTACGTGCTTTTTATTCTTCGTTTTGAAAAGATTTTTCACATAAAAACTTTAGTATTTCTTGTTTTTTATTATTTTTAATATCTGTTTGTGTTTATTTATTTGTGGTTGCACATAGGAAGTTGGCGCACTTTTTTCCAACACAATTAAGAGCTTGTGCTCTTCAAATTTTCAACCAGACAATGCTAGGACCATAGTTTTGTCACAATCCCCTTAGTTTGGTTGTGAGTAAGAAGAAGATGAATCAAGTCATTTGATGAGTCTTACAAGCAAGCAATTTCAATCCCTTTTTATTTACAGCTGAAAAAAGAAGATAAATAGGCAGAAATGGAGTTGGAGCGATGGGAACCAGTTGTTTCGGAGAATTGACAGTCGAAAGGCCTCGTACTCATACACGCCATTTCATATTGCGTGTCTACCGTGTTGGAAACACATGCATGATTGGGATCGGTTGGCAACCCAAAAAGTACTGAGAGCATCTCCAATAGCAATCACATATCAAAGACAATATGAAATTGGTTGTCTAGATCTAGACAATAGATTTCATAATGCTTTACTTACACATAATCAATTATGAGTAAAAATATTTATATAAAAGAAGAAGAAGTGAAAAAGTTGTCTTTCGAAGTTAGAAAAAAATAGTTTTTATTGTATTTTCAATACTTTTGCATTGAATAACACTTTTTTATCTCATTGTCTTGTATGATATATAATTTTGCCACATAGGAAAGATATTATCCTGTGTCTCATGTCAAATAGGAATCACAATACAAAACAAGACAATAGGGTTGGAGATGCTCTAATAATTTGTCCAAATGTATGTTCGTTTGATTGGCTCCGATGGCGATGGAGGCGGCAATAACCATCAATACGAATATGGTTATTTACATTAACCTCCTCTATGTTTTATGATTATTACACGGATCTCTGTTATTTTGAAAATAATTATACTAACCTCTATTATATTTTATATTTTATGTAAATGATTATTATATGAACCACCTTTAAAACATAAAACATAGACGGAAACGTATCCAAAAACTAAAACCGGAATGGACTACAATGAATTAGGATGGGATTAGAGATGGACTAACCGATATTAAAAAAATAAAAAATAAACATATAGAAATAAAAAAGAATAAATCTTTTTTTTTTTGGGTGGGCTGGAACCCACCAATCCAGTGCCCCACCCAAAGGCTGGATCCATCCCTGAACATAGAGGAGGTCCGTATAATTATTTTCAAAAAAAAAGAGGTCCGTGTAATAAACATAAAACATAGGAGAGGTTAATGTAAATAACCCATATGAATATAAATCTGCCTACGAACTTTAAGCTAGGTCCATTTAAAATTCGGTTAATATCTAAATAAATATATAGATTAAAAATATATAATTACATAGAAGATGAGTGGATTTGAACCCAAGATCTCCTCAAAGCTTACACCTTCTCCAACTAACAACAAGGCCCAATTTATTTTGTGTTATAAATTAGGGATGAGCGACAGCGATCGATCTTTTTGATATCTTTTTAATCGGTATTTAAAAAATCAATACAAATATCGTATCATTTAGAGTCGATTTTTTCAATTTCGGTTAAACGTTTTTCGGTTGATTTTTGTTCCGTGGCGATGTTTTATCAATTGACATTCGATCAATCAACACACAAATTATTATGAAACCTTATATATATATATATATGTATTACTATTTTTTAAGCATTAAATTTCAAAGTCAAGCCTCTGCCAACCAAGCAATTAAACAAATTTATTAGAACAATACGTAACAAGTTGCAAACATCTAAAAATGAGCTTAAAAGATCTAGCTCAAAAGCTCAAATTTATTAGAACAATACGTAACAAGTTTAACCCTTAGCATAAGTTGAAGTACACCAAAATTCACTTATTTCTAAGAAAACACAAAAACATAAGCTCAAAAGTTCAATTCTTAGTGTTCTTAACATAACTTCAAGTTTACCAAAATCCATTGTATGTTCTAAGAACCTGATTCTCAACTGAAACTAAGATAAAAATGAAAATGAGTAGCATAAAATTAATCATGAGCAATATTATAAGAAAGAAAAATGTATATAAATTTATGTACTACTTTATATATATATATATATATATATATATATATATATAATCGGGCTACCACTACCAATATATCATATTTTAATCGGTTTGACAATTCGCTATCGGTTCATAATTTTGATTCGGTTTTTCGAAATATTTTTAATCGATATTCGGTCGGTATTTGCTCACCCCTATTATAAATAGATATAAATATAGTACAAATATAAAACTTTAATATGTATATTATTATTTCTAGAAACTGTACAGCCCGCGGGCCAGCCTAGATTTAGTCCGGATCCGGTCTGGCCCGAAGCTATCCGGGTCTGGTCCGGACTGGATTTAGAATTTATATTGAAAAGTCTGACCCCGACCAGCCTTCTTTTCTGGACTGAACTGACCCAACCCGAAATCGGTCAAATCCGGTCAACTTTGGACCCGAACCGGGCTGGACCAGGATTTGGTAATCGCAAAAATTGGATCCCAAATATGGTCAAAGATTTGATTTTATGCGATTTGAAAATCTACATTAAATATTTGATTTGATTTGATTTAAAATTTTGTATCAAATATTTAATTTGAGCATATTTGCACGTCCATAATTGGTACGTGCTATTTTAGGTAATGAATTTTCTATTTTAGGGTTTCCTATTTAGGAATTCATATGACCTAAACTAGGATTTCTCAACTATATATATAGGTTGAGGGTAGAGACACAAAGTAGATCACAAGGTGGAGATTCAGGACGCTTGTCCACGGGAGATCTAAGAGAAAGTCCATACTTTGCTCTTAGGGATCGCCAAACAGAAGAAAAATGATATCGGAAAATGATATCTGATCAAGGAGTCATCGTCTTCGTTCAGGGAAATCGCTACGGGTAGGGTGAGTGATTTCATTGTGATATCTGTTTTTTCTTCTTGAGTTTGGTGAGAGGGTTGAACCTATTAGGACAAACGGTTCAACATTGGTTTTTGTCAATCTTGTAATTTCACTTGAGTTATATAGATTGTAATTTGTATATGTGACGTAGTCACCGCCATATACGTTGTATTTATATGTGCTTGGTGTTCGTTAGACGAGGGTTGGTTATCTCAGGTGGGTTGGCCTAAGTTTCTGCTGCGGTCAGTTTCAGACACGGTATCAGAACGTTTGTAGGACGTGTCTGATTCGAACGTCTGGTATCGGAGCATCTGACTCTGGTGTCTGATTTTTCAACACCGGTTCGATTGACACCTCTAGAGGTACAGGAGAGAGACGCGACGCGACGCGACGCGACGCGACGCGACGCGACGCGACGCGACGGAGAGAGATATAGACGCACGACCGAGAGACACTCAAAGAGAGAAGCGACATGAAAAAAAGAGTCCATCGTTTGACTCTCTAACGTGTGTGTATTATAATTATTTTCGAGTGGGTCGTATGACCCAACTTGTCTTATTCTGGCTTCACCAGAGGCCGCACAAACACATTAGTGAGACCATGCCTCTTCTTGATACACACGCTAAGCTCCTTGCTATAACAAGCAAGGCAAGCAAGAGTACTATTGATTGAGAATGAGGTGTACAATTGATTGAGAATGAGGTGTGAGTTCTTCCTGGTTGTTATTTTCTTGTGGTAGGTTCAGTTTTCTTGACTCCAATAAGAGTAGTTTCGTCTACAATATTCTTCTGCTTAATTGCACTTCTATTTCTTCTGATTCTTGAGTGATCTATGGCTGCAGCATATGCAAGATCACCCCCAATCTCGAGCCAATGTGGAAGGGGTTCTATCGCAATGCAGGAGATCAGGCGTGCGTTCGTGGCCGTCGATCCGAAGCCGAGGAAGGGGCTGCTGTCGTCGGCCGTCGATATGGTCGAGAAGGCCTTCGTCTACTTCATGCACGACGACAGGTCCAGGCCCCGCCACTACCTCTCCGGCAACTACGCGCCCGTGGAGAGCGAGACGCCGCCGTGCGCCGACCTCCTGGTCAAGGGACACCTACCGGTACTCTCGACACGGACACGGACACACTGAGTGCCTTTTAGATTTTATTTTCCATTTTATGAGGGAGTGGGATCTTTTTTTTACCCAGAAATCCTATCCATTCAAAATATGTTGGTGTGTTTTATATATCCGGACAAAAAAAATTGTGTTTTTTTATACTATTTATACTTTTTTTTTTCTTTTTCTTGTTATTTTCCTTTTTTAAATTTAAATTTTTTTATTTTATCTTTTTTCATTTTTTAAGAAATTTTGGAATTTTTTTTTATTTTAAATCATTTTTCATTTTTTATTATTATAAATTTTTTTTCCCAGTTTTTAATACTTTTCAGATTTTTTTTTTCATTTTTTAAAAATAATTTGTTGTTTTTGGTTTTTTTCTTTTTTATTATTTTTATTTTCATTTTTTATCCTTTATTTTATTTTTTTCCAGTAATATTTATATAGTCACCAAACAAAATATAATTTTCCAGAAAATTTAATTACCGAAAATTTAATTTCCGGGAAAATAGAATTTTCGGCTACATAATATTCCACGTAACAAACGGCCCGTTAAAGAAATCTGTGGGGACCACACTAAGCTAGAAATTCTACTTACTCGTGTCGGACACAACACACTCTTACACTAGGACATGGTGTCACTAATGTGTTTGTGCATAAACGTGCATACAAAAAAAAAACAGTAACTATTTTGCCAAGAAAAAATATATTTATTTATATATAAAGAATGTGTATCATTAAGAAAACTTTTCTTTTGCTAATTTGCAACTAAATACTCTATAAAAATTTAGATTTGCAAGTTGTCAATCTAAACTACTAAAAGAAGCAACTTGCTAGCATAAAATATTATAGTTAACTAAAAACCTTTAGCTTTCACCAATTTGTAACTTACTACCATATATGTTGTAAATTAGTTTGTCAAAATAATTCCTATTTGCAGATTTTAAAATTATGGAGATTACAGATACCATCCTTAAAAGCGCAAGGGTATAACAACTTAAACATTTAGAAAAGTTTTAAAAGTATTTAGTTGCTAATTATGATACTTTAGGGTGGCAGCTTGGTGAAAGTTCAGGATATTTAATTGCGAAGTAGCCTTCTCCTTTTTCTTTTTACTTATTTGAATTCTTAAGAATATTGTTGATCTCGTCTCACCTTTGGATAGGAATGCTTGAATGGTGAGTTCTTGAAGGTGGGGCCAAACCCAAAGTTCATGCCTGTGGCTGGATACCACTGGTGGGTACTTGAATGGTTCTTTGAATTTATGCATGCTCTAATTATAAAATTGCACTTGATAATTTTCTTTTACAATTTGTCCAAGGACCATCTTTGAGAATGACATGGCTATTTGTTGTTGATGCTTGTTCTTGTGCATCCTAGAAGTAGATTTAGTGATTTAACAACATTATGTATGTTCTTTAAGCACATATTACATACTCTATGAATCAACAATATTCTTTTAGCATTTTGCCACATGCCAAAATGTCCTGTTGGACACATATTGGCCACACGCACTAGCACTTCAGGATACACTAGGAATCACCGATATTGGTCTTGTATCCCTGTTACTGTGTCATGTTGTGTCATATTCGTGTCCGGGCAACATAGGTGACGAGGAATATATGATTTTCTACATAAAGTTGCACATAAAGGGAATCCTCATTAGTTTTCTGAAACATCACATAAAGTTTCTCTCTTTGGAAGTTCAAGAATTATCCTTAGAGATTCTACAAATTTCCAAAACACCAATCATAATTTACCCATAAGTGCTATGTATTTATACTTTATAGATTACTGACTATTGCTGATATTTTCCAACAGGTAATTGTCAATTTCAAAGCTTTAATGAATTTCCACTACTTTCTTAATAATGCAAATTTGAGACCTTAAGCTAATTATTCCCAAATGTTGAGTTGGTCGTAAAGGAATTTGTTTTATATCCTGGGACGAAACGAATAACAATGAATATTCCCTTAACATAGAAGTTCTCTAAATGGGAAAACATAAGTTGTATAAATACTGATTTGTAGTTTGCAGTAACAGTCGATATTGATATGTATCAGCTGTATCATATCATTTTGGCCCGTTTTGATGCCATAGGGGCGCCTATCGATACCTACAATTGGGGCTCCATTTTTCGGTCAATTCGGTAAAGAATAATTTAAAAGAAAACAAGAAAAAGTATGGAAAAGACGGTGCTCGCAGCTATTCGGTTTTGCTGAAAATTGGCATGCTAAGAGTGTGTTTATAAGATTTCTTATCGATACATTCTAACCATTATCATTTGTCAAAGTTATATATCTATAAACATTCATCCATCTTAATATTATTTACATTCAAAACTATCTATTGCTGGTGTATTTTGTCTCAAAGTAAATATATAAACTATTACGGATGAAAGATTCATCAATTTTGAATATTGTTCCATTTACAACAAACGAGAACAAACAAATAATACATAAAAGTGTGCCTAAATGTAACAAATATTGTATTAACTTTTTTATGGTTCTTAATTATTTTTTGGCTTTCTAAAACGAAAACTCTCTCTGATTTGAATCTGCCGAAACTATCTGAACCACCGAAGCGAACCAAACTGGCTTTGATAGTGATACTGCGAATGTTGATGAGTTATCCTAAAGGCATTCTGAGCTGATGGAAAGTTCATATGTACGAGTAATTTTGAATTTTATAGAAGTCAGTATTGTTTTATATCTCCGATAATAAACTACTATAATTTACTCTCTCTTTTTTAATATATCTCTGATTTCAAACTTTTGGCTTTGTAACATAATCTAGGATCAGAACATTGTGCCTAGTACTTTCTACTCTCTAGTTGGGAAGTTATGCACCATGCACATGAAGTACTTTCGGAGCTATTTTCTGTTATATTTGGGCATGATTGACCAGTAATTAGGCATGCCTTATGCTCCCAGGTTTCCGCATTAAAAGTGCACTAGGTTACCTTGTTAATTAGTGGTACAAACAAGGGGTGCATGTATTCCTTATCACTCATTTATTGTACAAACTTGGAAGCAGTAGTTTTTGGTTTAGGGTACGGTTAATTGTTATTTCACCTGTGGTGCCTGCACTTGTAACATTCTTTAGGCTTTAGTTTTCTCATTTTTATGTCTGTTCTTTCTTTTGCAGGTTTGATGGAGACGGGTGAGTCTTAGGATCACTTTCGACCAAGATACTAAAACAATATGGTTACAGATCACTTTATCTTACATATTCCCACCATGTAATTGCTTTTAATCTACACCATTTCATATTTGCTTTAGATAATATAAACAATTTATCTCCCATCTCTTAAATTAGGGTAAGAATAGAGATAGAAGAAGATTGTTGAAAAAGATTGCAGGAAAGGAATGAAGATATGAAGTGCTGAAGAAGGATAACCACACAAAGTTGAATAACATCATACACTAGTCTCATATGTTGCTGGCATAAATGTGTCTTCATTTTAGTCACTGAAGCTAGTTTCTTGTCCCTCAGCACTGGACAGACCAAAAACAAAAAAAATAATAGTTTAAAATGGTAAGACAGGATCTTTGGTAATTAGATCTAGGAAAATAACATAATTTTGAAGAAGTGATTGTGCAATTGATCTTACAATGCTCTAGTATATTAAACTAGGAAGCAGCATATGGGGCATGCAACGATGGTTCTGTGACGCACACAGTTCCTAGAGTCCAGGTTCAGCAACTCTGATGACACAATAGATGACTAATGCTTGAAGATGACTAAAGTAACCTTGAATTTCAGAATTTTATCATTATACTTATCCAAGGTTTCCCATGTAAGCGGTTTACCTTTGGAGCACCAATCCAAGATTGAAATGCTTGATGTCCGAAGCAATATCTTATGATAGTCAATTTGACATCAATCTAGGCTAGTGGAATGTCTACACTATAATTATGATACAGAGGCTTACATCTTAGTAGCGTCGGTAAGGCTTGCTGCTTGCTATCATGGAGAATGCATGTCCGAGTCATGGAAACATTCTATCAATAAACATAGAGGTAAGACTGCATACATTTGACCCTCCCTGGACCCTGCGTAAGCGAGAGTCTCGTTCTACTGGGACGCCATTTTTTTAGTTAATTTTCCAGGTGACCAACATAAGGAATTTGAGTAGCTTTCTACTATTATGACAAATTAGTTATTACTCTTAAAAGATGAAAGTTCTCTTTGATAAAGATGATATTAAAAAGTACGTATTCTATATTAAATTCTTTTTATTCTTAAAAACTTAAAATAAATACATTCTTCGTTGTAACCCCTTTTCGTTTTATATCGTTTCTTCAACATTAAATTTTAGTGTATGAAAGAAACTTTGTAGAAATAGGTAGAGGCGAAAATAGTTTGAAAAAATTTGATGCCCCAAAACATTCCGCCAGTTGGTCTGGTGGAATTCAAGGGAATTCAAGCAAGTCCACTTCCGCCAGACCGTCTGACGGAAACCAAACAGTCTATGTGTTTGTAACGGCTAGTATTGTAACGGTTAGTGGCCAACGACTAGTGTGTTTTTCTTTAAAATCCAGATTAAAACACTGTACTAAACATTTTTCTATTCTCTACACTTTTTTTTTGCAATCTATCCCTACAATTAGACATACATTCTCTACTACATTCAAAATCTCTCTCTACTACATTCAAAAACTCTTGTTCAAAAGTTCTTTCTACCGTATGCACAGATTCCGTCAGTCCGACTGGCGGAATGTTTTGGGGCATCAAAATTTCCTAAACTCTTTTCTCCTCTGCCTCGTACACTAATTTTTTTTTTGTTTCTTTAATTGTATACAAAACAGGTAATCTGCTTGCAATTGTAACATGTCTTGCTCCTAAATCTTAAGCTTCACAAGGTGATCTCTCCTGAAGTGTTTTGTGCAGAATCTTGCATTCTTTGCTTCTTCAGCCTTTGTCCTCCCTGAGGAAATGGACAAAATGAAACTTAATTTCATCAATTGTAAACCCTGGCCTTGTTTTAAAATTCATAAAATCTCCAAGTATTGTTTGCACAACAAGCGAACTGGTTCAAACTAGGAAGTTCGGACACTTCAAAAGAATGTACCATCTATTTGCCAGCATGACTTGGCTACACCACAAAGTGAGTACCTCAATATAAATCTTTGCTTGTGTTGAGGTGTGCACATGGGGTGTGGTGGGGCACATGGGTGCCATGTGGGGATGTTTTCTTAGGAGAAAAAATGATTAACTCCTCAAAGAAAATATTTATTCTTTTTGTCATTCTCTTGGGATAATTTCCTTAGGAGCTAAGCCCCAAAGGAGCTTAGCGACTCGGACTCGGACTCAGGCTCAAGGGCACAAAGTGGCGCTTTGTTGTCGCACTTTGCACTTAGCAAGTCAGCATCGGCGCATGGCGCTTGTGCGCATTAGTTGCGCTCGTTTTATGCGCGAGTTGCATGCGCTGTTACTAGCGTGATTGCATACGCGGGAGCATGAGCAGGGTGCTGCGCGGGCGCATGTGTGGGCATATGCGCAGGCATTGCGCAGGCCATGCGCGGTTATGTGCGTTTACGCGTATGCGCACATGGGCCGCTGCGCTGAAGCAGAGGCAAGTCAGTTGGGCTGTTATGGAAAGATTTGAATGATTAATTCAGATCCGATTTTTGTAGGATTTGAACTTAATTCATTCATATCTTTACGTAACTGATGGACGGCCAGACTCCTCTATAAATACTCTCTTCGTAGTCCATTTGAGAACTTACTTCGAAAAAGGAGAGAGACGATGAGAGGTTCGGCCGCCGCTGCCATTGGAGTCCAGGAGTTCGTGCGAGTCCTGAAAGGAGGTGACGCGAGCGTTTCAGAAGTTCTTCGAGAACTTGCTGGTTCCTGGGAGCAGATCGTGTGGGACAAATCTTACTTTGAGTAACGGTGTGATTCTCATCACCCCAGAAAGCAGAGATCCTTCTTCTCCTTCCTCTTCTCTCCTTGTAACTCGTTCTATCTCGGAGATCGATTTCTGATTGTTATTATCTTGTAAGCAAGTTGTAATCAGAAATATATTGGATATTGTGATTCGTTGGAATCGAGTTCTTCAGAAGGCAAACTTGTTTGCTTGAAGTTCTGAGTCCCGGCTACAACTTCAGGATCAAACAGAGGATAGACGGTAAAGTTTGCTTGAAGCTCTGTTTGTGGCTCGTCCCTTCATCTTTTGATTAAGCTCCGAGACTAACAATCTCAAAGCAAGATCCGAAGAAAAAATGAAGAACACCCGTGCAAACCTTCTCGACACAAGTTTTAACAAACTTGAGAAGATTAATGGGCTACACTTCTATCATTTGGATTATGAAGGAGTCCTCTGTCAAGTGATAGACGTGTGTTGCCAGATCCTGGATCTACCATTTCTGCGGATGGAGGTAGACTTGAGGCTGGCGTCGCTAGAGGCACATTCCATGAGGAAGGAAGACGACAGCTTATGCAAGTTGTCACATGGAGATGTCTAATGCAAGTTGCCGCATAGAGAAGTATGCTGCTATTGTCGCATAGAGAATGACACTATGCGCGAGCTGTATCTGCGCATGGTGCTCTTTTGGCACATGGCACCTCCTCTTTAGCTACCTATTACTAGTACTAAAGGAACTGGGTGCATAACAGGCTCGGTGTAGGGTAGTCACTGTGCATGGCATTCTTTCGACGCATGGCATGACTTGGCGCATGGAAGTATCCATATGGCTGGCTATGAGCAAGGTCTATGCGCGACCAAGTTATGCGCATAGGGTTATGCGCACCTTGGCACATATCTCTTCAAGCATGAAGGACCATGATAACGAGGATTGCAGATCCAATTTCAAACCAAAATAGGAAGGTAAAAGCTTAACTTGGTTACTTTGATTACGTAATTTGGTTGCTATGATTGTGCAGGTTAAGTCATCTATCGTGGTTGCTGACCAATGGATGAAAACTGGTGCATCTAGCCACGTATGCTCTAGGAAGATCTGTTCACCAAGGTTGAACCTATCATTGGAGGAGGTCTCGATGGCCAGGAAGGATCAAGAAGAGAATCTGGGGATTGGGACAATGGTTTTGGACTTCGAAAAGTTACAGTCAAAGGAGTTCGTGTAGCACAGTACCAGTGATTACCAAGGACCTGATCTTAGGAAGTCTGTTGCAGACTTGAGGGTGAACATCCATGGTTGCCAAATGATAATATCTTGTCAGGAGATATACTTTGAAACAAGATTTTCAGTATCAGATGGATGTTCGAGCTTCTGCTTGTGAGTAGAGTCTCATTATAAGAGTTGTGGGACACCAGACTAAGACATGCACTCTGTACCGCAAGATGTCTAGTCTATGACTTATCTCTAAATGTTGGGGTAAGGAGGTGGAGAAGTGTGAGGTCTGTGCGCAGACAAAGATCACAAAAAATTGTTCAAACGGGTAAATCGAAGCACAGATCTTCTGGAGTTGGCGCACTCAGATATCTGTGACTTCAAACAATTCTCCATAAAGGCCAAGATGAAGTACTTCATTACTTTCATCGACGACTACTCGAAGTATGTGTTCGTCTATCTTCTCAAGTCAAAAGACGAAGCATTTGAGAAGTTCAAGGAGTTTAGGGCTGAGGCTGAACGTCAAACCGGACAACAACTCAAGAGACTCAGAAGTGATCGAGGCGGAGAGTATATGTCTATTGAATTCATATTGTTCGACAAATAACATAGAATTGTCAATAAAATAACTGCTCTGTATTCTCCTCAATCGAATGGAGTAGCTGAAAGAAAGAACATGACGTTGACAGAGATGTTGACTTCAATATTGTTGACTATGGGTCTTTCAAACTGTTTCTTGAGAGAAGCTGCACTAACGGCTACCTTCATTTTAAATAGAGTATCGTACGCAACTTTCGATATCACTCCTCATGAACTCTGGTTCAAAGTCAGACTCTAATTGAATGTCATTTGAGTGTGGGGGTGTCTGGAGTATGTGAAGCTTCCGGACTTGAAGATTCAGATGTTGAGTACAAGGACTACAAAGACCATCTTTCTGGGTTATGCTGAGAAGAGTAATGCTCGAAGGTTTCTTGATATTAATCAAATCAAATTATCGAATCTCGAGACGCATAACTCTTTGAAGATAAATTTGCAAGGCACGAGAACATTGTTATCACGGATATTCCCGAGAATAGTGTGAGTGCACAGGAGGCTGACGTTTTCAATGAAGATGTCGTCCGAGAAGTTATTCCAGAGACAACGTTCGAACCAGAACTTGTAGAACCGGTTTCAAGCAAGTGAGAAGACATAAGGACTTCGGAGAAGATTTTGTCACCTATCATGTGGAAGCATAACCGCTTACCTATGATGAGGCGATGAAGACTAGCAACATTGTCTTCTGGAGGAAGGCTATAAATGATGAGTATGACTCAATAACCTCCAACAACACTTGGGTGTTGGTCGATTTTTCTGAAGGAGCTAAACCAATCAGATGCAAGTGGATCTTCAAGAAAAAGATGTAGGCCGATAGAACTGTTGACAAGTTCAAGGCAAGGCTGGTTGCCAAGGGATTTTTTCAGAAGCAGGGGATCGACTACTTCGACATATATGCTCCAGTAGCGCGGATGACGACCATCAGGATGTTGATTGCCTGAGTGCAATTCACAAGCTAGTTCTTTATCAGATAGATATTAAAACAACATTCCTGAATGGAGAGTTGACCGAAGAGATTTACATGCAACAACCAGAAGGATTTGTCGTTAAGGGACTTGAAGACAAAGTCTGCAAGTTGATAAAATCATTATACGGCCTAAAGCAGCTCCCAAGATGTGGCATGAGAGGTTTGATAAAGTCAAACGGCTACAGGGTCAGTGAGACGGTCAAGTGTGTTTACACAAAGTTTGCTGACGGGAGAGGAGTCATTGTTTATCTGTACGTGGACGACATGCTGATCCTAACCACGGATCTAGCACAAGTCACTAAGACAAAAAAAATTCTCTCATCTAAGTTCAACATGAAGGACTTGGGGGAAGCTGATGTTATCATGGGAATAAAGATCATCCGGACGGACACTGGAGTAGCGTTGTCACAGTCTCATTATATTGAGAAGATGCTCACACGCTATGGATACCAGGATCTCCCAGGGATCGATACTTCGTACAGGTGTGACAAGAAACTGAAGCCAAATTCTAGGAAAAACGTCCGACAGTTGGAGTACTCAAGCGTCATCGAGAGTTTTATGTATGCCACAACTGCCATAATGCCTGAAATAGTTTTTGCCGTGGGGATGCTAAGTCGGTTCACGAGCAACCCAGGTGTGGAGCACTGGAAAGTTGTGAAGAGAGTAATAAGATATCTCAAGAGGACTCAGAAGTATGCACTGCACTACAACAGGTATCTGACAGTAGTGGAAGGCTTCAGTGATGCAAGCTGGTGTTCAGAAGAAGAGAACGAAAGGTCCACAGGAGGATACGTCTTCTCCATGGATGAAGTTTCTATATCGTGGAAGTCGAAGAAGCAGACAAGGCTCTCTCATTCCTCGATGGAATCTGAGTTCTATGCACTAGCGACTGCAGCGGATGAAGCAAAGTGGCTTCGGAAGCTCATGTATG
This sequence comes from Iris macrosiphon, assembly GCA_036927795.1. Classification (NCBI taxonomy): domain Eukaryota; kingdom Viridiplantae; phylum Streptophyta; class Magnoliopsida; order Asparagales; family Iridaceae; genus Iris; species Iris macrosiphon. Next base: position 175,429,732 of record JAYESA010000012.1, on the reverse strand, counting down.
ATCTTTCAGTGGTTGGTGCGCAGATTCCGACTGTACTGATATACTGCGACAACCAGGCGACTACAGTGGTAGCATTAAATGATCTCTTCAATTGTAAGAAGGGGACTGTATAGTTTAGGCACAGAGCACTGAGTGAGTGCATCAAGGATGTAATCATTGTAGTAGTTGATGTTCGGAGCCAGGTGATTCTGACGGATTCGTTCACAGAAGACACTACATTGAGTGAGCGAATCGAGGATGACATCATTACAGTGTTTAATGATCGAAGCCAGAAGGGTACGACGGATCCGTTCATGTAAGCCTCAAGTGCCAGCTGATCTTAAGAACTATAAAGGAGCATAGTACTCTATGCTACCGTGGGATGATACTACCATGAGGTACCTCGACAGGGTAAAGCCTCGGCTTCGGGCCATGTCACAGCTGCAGTAGCACCGCATATAGTCAGAGCCTAGCACTATAAAGGAGCGTAGTACTCCATGCTACCGTGGGGTGACACCACAATGAGGTACCTCGACAGGGTAAAGCCTCGACTTCGGGCCATGTCACAGCGGCAGTAGCATCATACATAGTCAAGGACACAACATATATGGGCTTGGAGGACTTCTGATATTGTATCTTTGTAATCCTATCATTTAGTTTTATGCTATTAGTTCAAAGAAAAATCTATTAGGCATCTAGATATTGGTTCAAGGAAGGATCATTGATTGGGAGAATATCAGGAACATTAGATAGTCCTTTGAGACATTGAGGGGTTACGGACCTAGAACTACTGTTGTCTACTAATTGTTCTTTGTGTAAAACAAGTCCTGTAGGAGGATGACTTAAACATCTTAATGAGTTCTCATGCATTTTTGAATGTCTGGTGTCCTTTACAAGAAGCACGGTAGCACAACACTACAAAGGAGCATAAGGACTCCATGCTACAGTAGGTGACACCACGATGAGGTTTCTCGATAGGATAATGTCTCGGCTTCGTGAGCCATGTCACAGCGGCGTAGCACCGCACATAGGCAGGTAGCCTAATGTTGTAGAATAAAAAGTGGTGGGCAGCACTACAAAGAGGCCGGTGACCTCATGTTATAGTGGTGTGATACCACAAAGAGGTAAAAGATGTAAAGCCTCGGCTACGCGAGCCATGTCACGCGGCATAACACCGCAAGAAAGCGCATGACTTTATGCTTGGTAGTTTGGCACTAAAAAGAGACTGGAACCTCATGCTAGAGTGGATGACACCACGATGAGGTGGAGCTTCGACTTTAGGCCAAGTCATAGTGGTGTAGCACCGCAAGGAAGCGCAAGGCTTCATGCGCAAGGCTTCATGTACTTCCCTAATAGTTCCTTGAGTGTAGCCTTCTGCTAGAATATAGAAATCCTTGTTGTTGGGATGATAATTATGGTAACTTTTCTACTAAGAATACAACTAGAATTTTGGTACATCACTAAGTTTAGAATACCTAATGAACCCTAGCATCCCTTACCTGTAGATTAATTGACCACTATCCCTTGATATATTTATGAAGGACTTGAGAGTAATATAGACACTACTAGGGTTAGTTAGAAATTTGACCATATTGTTTGACCATAGTATTGAGGAACCAATAGAAATCCAAGGTTGAATATTAGGACTAAACCTAACTTTCATAGTGAGATAGTATTAGAGAACTTTATGTTTAAATTCTTGTCTTGATACTAGTAGAACAGTACCTTAGGAAACCAAGAGGGATGAATATAACATTTCCCTTGATCATACCTCGAACATAGAGACTAGCATACCACTCCCCCTTAGAAAACCATGATATTATCAAGAGTCTCTATTTAATTTTATATCTTGTTCCTTTGAAATCTTAACGCTCACTATTTGTGCAACGACTAAAACTTTTCCTTCATCTTTCAATTCGTGCCACCTAATCGTTCTGATTGTAGGCCAAGTGATTTCCTTTATGTTAGGATATATAGTTTGCTAGGATTATAATTGTTAATCTTGAATTTTGAAATTATGTGCTTGGTAGTTAGAACTTGATAGTTGAGTTGTTTATTTAGATTATGATTTTATGATTATCCTTTAGTTTCAAATCACGTGATTTGTACCCATATCTCAATACAAGTTTTATCCTCTTTCACTTGAGAGCCAGTAACTTCTCCACTCTTAATATTAACGCTTTTGTTCTATAAGTACTATGATTAAGACTTAAGATGACCATTACCTATGGAGTTTTATGATGCAATATGATACCCTAATAAGTACCAAGATCTTTTTCTCGTATATCCTAACAAGAGTTTCTACTTTATCCCCACAAGGCAGTTACAGTATTAGTTTATTCTTGTAAGATTGGGTAGTATGCCTCACAACATAGTATCACATAGTCTTTTTGACCCATTAATGATGGATGGCATTAACTATATGCTAGCATAAGACGATAGTGTTTATCCAGACCGTAGAACTTAGAGGCTCATACCCCATTTGGTCGACTAGAGACTTAGACAAGGAGTTAGTATGACAACTGTAGAGGCACAACACCGGACGAGTCTTATCTTCTTTGTGAACTTGAATTATTTTGTACCTTCTTTCATCATAATCCAGCGTACTTATATTTTCTGAACTACCTCGACCTATGCTGCTATTATAGCCTAGTTTTGCAAGCTTATTCTTTTATCGAGCTTGTTCATGACATATGTGTTATTGAGTCGACACACTAATACAATTGTCTATTTAGAATCAGTGTATTATGGTGTAGCTAACCTTAGTGCACTTGGTTCGCTCTTCGCATAACTACTTTACGTGAATTGAGATATATAGTTGACTAGTAGACGAATATACTTGCCCTCTAGACATGTCAGAGCATATCATATCAGGTACATAACTGTTCTGATATGAGCATGCGAATAGAATTTACCAAAATAAGATTTCAATCCACAACTGCCTTGACAACTCCCTTTTGAATTCTTTAATCGCCTTGAACCCCGTACTTGTATTCTATCACCTCCTCCTTGAATTCTTTATTATTGTTCTCCGTCTTCCCCTATTTCGGAAAGACGAATGTTCGTGCTGGGTATAAGTTTGATACACGGAGAGTACTAGATATACCCCATAGGCCAATCACATTACTTGGTGACTATCTTTCGTAATTAAGGGCACATCACATGTGATATATTTTGTGTGTTAAAAACTTTTGAGGATTGAATAACACGATTAAATAATTTGAGGAAGTTTTTCTTAAATGTATAGCCTTATGTGATAGATGGGTAAATTCTAAGTTGGGTAGAAATTGCATTGTCAACTTGAGGTAATTTTTTTTTTAGATTGTCATCAAGTAAGATTAGATTGAGAGATTTAAGTCATTTTAATTTTGAGAATTTTTGGAAGAATGATTAAGACGATGAGGATTAATTAATTTTGAAATCTTGATATTGCGGACCAAATATTTATACTTTGAGCACATAATTTAAATTTTGAATATTGAAGGTTGAATCATCGATTTAAATTTTGAGTATAAATATATAATTTTAGACTTGAACAATTGTTGAATTAGATTTGAAATTTTAGAATTTGATTATTTGAATTAAAAGTTAAATTTTGATTGTTGGATCACCTATTTGAAATATTGAGGATGAAAATTGAATTTAAAATTTGAAGAGTACAAAAATTCATAAGTTGAAAATAGGAATAAGATTTGATTAGAATTGTGTATTCTTTAAAATCTAGAGGAGATTATGATAGTTGGTGATCGTGATGTAAAAATTTGATGTGGGTTATTTAAATCTTGCAGATGTCATATAGATTGAATTAGATTGGGATGTTAATTATTTAAAAATCGAGAAGATATTACGATATGTTGAATTTTGATTTAAACAATGGTTAATTTAAATTTGAAGTAATTGCGATGGATTTGAAAAGATTTTGTTATTTAAATTTTTGGAAGAGATTACGATTGACTTGCCTTATATACGAATGTGAATGATTTAACAAATCATGCCTTATTTTTAATTTCGAGGACAAAATTCTTTTAAGTTTGGTAGATTGTAAACTCCCTCACACAAAAATAAGTATCTTGAGTGTATTTTGATTTCTTGTATTTATTTTAGATTATTTTTCAAATCAAATAAAACTCAATGATTATATTAGGACACTCCACCGTGGTTTGGACATTAATAATATAGGATGGCCCCAAAATCTGTATCGCCCTTCATAGGAAGTAGCCTACACAGGAGACACTACCTGTAGGATCTTTTTGTGGCACAGAAATTCGATCCCTTGGTGTTAGTATGACATTAGTGTAATGACCATAGATTTTGTGTTAAATATTTAGATAATATATATAAATTAATTGTGGTTATTTTTCAACCCCAACTTCCTACAATTAGCATCCCATAATTTTTCGCATTTTTCCTTTTTATAGATTGCATATTATTTGCTATTACCTATTTTGTGGATAACCATTTAATTATTTACTTAGTTAATTAGATAATACAATTATTTGATTTATTATAACTAAATAAATATCTAATTATTAATTACAAAATATTTCATAAAATATTTTGGGTGTAGTATTTTATGTAAATCTTTACAAAATAAATTTTCTAGAATTTATTTTATGTGCAAATATTATTTTTAGATTTTTATAGCCTTATTTATATATGTGAATATATATAAATAAATGTATAGTTATTAATAATAATAATATATAGTTAATAATAATAATAATAATAATAATAAAAGAAAAGAAATAAAATGAATAAGAAAACAAAAGAAAAAGAAAAGAAAAGAAAAAGAAAAAGAAAAGAAAAAGAAATAGCAATAGAAAATAAAATAACCTAAAAATCTAATAAAACTACACCCCAGACCCCCCTAAACCCACAGCAAGCTGCCGACTCCCCTCCCTATCTCCCTTCTTATCTCTATATATAGATATACGTATACATATAGAATATAAACCCTAACCTAACCCTAACTCCAGCCCCGCGCCCCCGACGACCGACTGCCGGCGACCACCCCTGCGCCGACCGCCGCCGCTCCGCGCCGCCGTCCGTCCGCGTGTGCGCGCACGCGTGCAGAAACACCGTCCCGAGTTCCCACCTTCACGCTAACATATCTCCCTCATCTCTCGTCCTTTTCTCGAGCGGTTTGTCCGTGTACGTTCACAACCTAACCCTCTAGGATTTTCATTCAAGCGGGACAATTTTTCGTGTCCTGGATTGGTCGAAAATTCGACCAGAAAATGGTCGGAAAACTGACCAAAACAGTCCAGAAACTTCAACCCAAACCCCCATGTTCACACCCAATTTGCCATCAACCCGTTTAAAATTTTCAAAAACTAATTGAAGCGTTTTCTTCCCAATATAACCGAGAATTTTTCTGTTCTTTTAGTTTTCATTAATTCGTTTTATGTGTTAAATTATTCAACCTCCAAAACGACCAAAAACTTATTATTTTAAAACTTAAATTTTGTGATACGGAGTGCGCCCTCCAAACGGGACCACCTCGTCGTGTACCAATTGCACCAAAAGGCGCATATGGTATATCCTGACGTGTGGACTTTCGCGAAAACTGATTTGGACGTGTGTGCGTGTCGGAATCAACCCGTATCCGTAAAAAGTCTCTGTATTGCGACTTTTGCAAAATACCACCCTATTTTGTGTACGCTCGTCGGAATGCGACGAAACTTGCGCCATTGGATTCGTGGTATCACGCTGGTCCTGTGATCCAAGTTTCACGCGATTCCGAGACAGTTGACCAAGACGCCTATTTACGGGCCACACGGTTGACTTTAAGGACGAATTTGCGTTCGGCTCACCAGAATCCAAAATTGGACATACCGTTGAGTTCGTATCGTCGTTTAGAATTTGTTTGACCTATAATTTGTCCCATTTAGAGACCTTTACCTCTGGCACGTTTTTCGATGCAAAGTGACCCACATGTAGACCCACTTTGACCCGAAATTACCGTTTTGCCTCTTGTCCAAATTGGACGAAAGGGTAGGCTTTTCTGACTATCTGGCTTATTCCGGGAACGTTGGTGATGTTTATTTCAGCATCCGGAGACTTTTATTCGGAGGCCATAGTTTTTGATCCTGTGTACTTGACACCTGGACGTTTATACTACGCAGCTTTCTTGCCAGACAAGTATACCTTGCCATTGTACTGTGATTTACATTCTATATGGTGCATGCATTTTATTTCTGTTATTTAGTTCATATATTTTAAATGCTATATAAACTGTGCGTCCAAGAATAGCTTGTGTGCAACGACGGTGACGTCGTATTTTGTCTTTATTATATATTATGCATGTCGACCTGGTTTTACGAGACCACCACATGATCACGAGGCATTCTTATATTTCATTTGGCTGTGACACATTTCTTACACGAGTTGTGAGTCTCATATAGATCACGGACTTACGTTCATCAGTATGTGTGGGACGTGCGATAGGGAATAGCTGCTGATAGAATTTGTATGCTAGAAGACTTGGCAGTTATTAGAGGTCTTATCGTGTCATGGATATGACATGCTTAGAGCATGGGGTGGGGAGGACAACAAGTAAGGCGTTTGGGCTCCTTTGCACTTTCCTTGTGTAGCCCGTACGCTCCGCCGGAGATGCGCAGTCATGATGACCACACTATATATGATTATTATCAGGCGGCCTCTGACGTTCAAAAGACGTCATGCTTTTTAGGCCCCTGAATCTCCGAGAGAATCATGCCAATCCCATTTTAGCCAGATAGTCCACGTGTTGGAAAGTTGTTCTCAAAGTGCATTCACATAGGCGGTTAGACGACCCTTTGGATGTTTATTTTTCAGTACTTTATTGGCATGCTTCTATGTATCTTGTTACGTCCCTCTGAGGACCTGGTCTCTTTCCAGGTGTAGACGATCATGATTATTCGCAGGAGCGCGGATCAAGACTTGCTACTTATCTTTCGAGGAGGTCTTCTCTTCGAGCCTCATTGTTCATTAGATGTACTTATTTTGTTTCTTTTATATTCTAGTTTGGTAGTGGATTTGTCTCCACCAAACTACTTGTTCTTATCAAGCATCTTATACTTGATTCAGTTATATAGTTGATTGGTTATTCATTTATATTTGATTCAGTGGATGAGATTTAGTTATACCCTGTGACTTTTGATAATTATATACCAATTGTGAATTATTGTTCATAATACAGCGTACGTATGTGTTATGGTTTCCATATATTGGAGTTGCCATATACATACGGTTGGCATGCTTACGTATTCCTAGTCCTACGTAATTTGGGACTGGGGCGTGACACTGATCTCTCCACCACTGCCTTATACTCCCTTAAGGAGATATTCTCGCAGTAATGCGGGAAGAGCCCATAATCGTTATGGTTATGAACATGACATTGCCAAATTTTTATCCTACTCTAATATATCTCCTACTTATCGAGCATTCATTGCATCATTAGATACCACCTCTTTGCCTAAGTGTTGGCAGGAAGCGAAGGAAGATCCAAGCTGGAAAGCTGCAATGTTAGAGGAACTTGGGACACTCGAAAGAAATGGGACATGGGGGCTTGTTCCGTTGCCTAAAGGAAAGAGAGCAGTTGGATGAAAATGGTTCTTCACAGTGAAGGAGACGCCAGAAGGTAAGGTGGAGCGGTACAAGGCAAGGTTGGTTGCAAAGGAATTCACTCAATCCTATGGCATCGACTATGATAAGACATTTGGCAAAGATAAGCACTGTGAGAACACTGGTCTCTCTTGCAGCAAACCATGGGTGACAACTATATTAATTGGATGTAAAGAACGTTTTTCTTCATAGGGATCTACAAGAGGAAGTATACATGGAGACCCCTCCGGGGTTTTGCACAAAGCAGTCGACAAAAAAGGTGCGCAAGCTGAAGACACTGTATGGACTCAAGCAATCTCCTCGAGCCTGGTTTGATAGATTCAGGAAGGTTGTCACAGGCATGCGGTACCGCCAGACCAATGTAGATCACACGGTCTTCTTCCAGCATGCAAGAGGCCACATCACCATACTTGTAGTGTATGTGGATGATATAGTGATCACAGGTGATAATGAGGAGGAGATCACCCAGCTGAAGTCAAAACTCGCCAAGGAGTTTGAAGTGAAGGACTTGGGAATGATGATGTATTTTCTCGGGATCGAGGTGGCTCGAGGAAGAGATAGGATCGTCCTCTCTCAGAAAAAGTATGTACTAGACCTGCTCACAGAGACTGGTATGCTGGGATGTCGATTGACAGTCACTCAGATCGATCAAAAAGATAAGTTGGGGGCAGAGACATGAGAGCCTGTTGATCGTAAGAGATATCAGAGACTTGTAGGCAGATTGATTTATCTAGGCCACACTTGTCCTGATAACTCATTTGTTGTGAGTGTAGTGAGTCGCTATATGCATGATCCAAGGAAGGGCCACATGGATGTAGTTTTTCGTATCCTGAGATATCTGAAGGGGACTTCTGGAAGAGGACTATGGTTCAAGAAAAATGGACACTTGGGTGTTGAGGTGTACTGCGATGCAGATTGGGCAAGCTGCATGGATGACAGAAGGTCTACCTCAGGGTACTGTGTCTTTGTGGGGGGTAACCTAATCTCATGGAGAAGCAAGAAACAGTCTGTTGAAGCACGATCGAATGCTGAAGCAGAATATAGAGCTATGGCTCTGGGAGTGTCAGAGTTGCTGTGGGTAAGAGCACTGCTGACTGAGTTGCCGCTGGACTAGGAAACACCGTTGGGTCTTCTAAGTGACAGTCAAGCTGCAATAAGTATAGCTAACAATCCAGTCCAGCATGACAGAACTAAGCACATCGAGATTGATCGGTTCTTCATCAAAGAGAAGCTCGAAAAGGGATATTAAAACTCGATCACGTTCGCTCAGAAGAACAAGTTGCAGATTGTCTGACTAAGGGTCTTAATTCATTGAGTCTTTCTAAACTATGTAACAAGATGAGGATAATTGATATATATCGCCCATCTTGAGGGGGAGCGTTGAGAGTATTAGTGGGTGTTTAGTCCCACATCTAGTCGAATAGTAGAGAGAGGGGTTAGCCTTTCCTATATATATATGTAGCCCCACCCATCAATAAAATTAAGTCAAGTATTCTACTAAAATTTTCTCGTTCTATCTCAATTGCAACTGCGTTTGCAAGAAAAAACGAAGATTGATTTCTGATTGTTATTATCTTGTAAGCAAGTTGTAATAAAAAATATATTAGATATTGTGATTAGTTGGAATCAAGTTCTTCATAAGGCAAACTTGTTTGCTTGAAGTTCTGAGTCTCGACTACAACTTCAGGATCAAACAGAGGACAGACTGTAAAGTTTGCTTGATGCTCTGTTTGTGGCCCGTCCCTTCATCTTTTGATTAAGTCCCGAGACTAACAAAATATACATTGATATTCCTAAACCATTTTTGTCCTTGTTGTATCTGTTGAATCTTTATCTGTAATCCTTAAGTATTCCTATCTGTATCCTGCCTTTCTCTTAAGCTTGACAAAGGTTAAGTTTGACATAGGTTCAGACTTCAGATTATACTTAATATATTGCAACTATCCAAAAAAATAACTCTCATTTGCCTGAGTGCCTCTGTTGAAGATCTAGTAATATTCGTTGCTTTTGTAGAAGAACAATTGTATAGTTATTATTGGCAACCCGCATCTTCTTGATAATACCAAATACATATATGTGGTTACTTATCTATTACTTTCTGGGGATTTTCTTTTCACAAGACGGATTGTTTCAGGAGCTTTGGTGTGTCTTATAGAATACATGTGAGTATCAATTGATTATTGATGCGATATTTTTCTGTATAAAAAATGTGCAGAATGATTCATGGCATGCGAATCAAAGATGGAAAAGCAACTTACGTTGCACGTTATGTTAACACATCACGTCTTAAGCAGGAAGAGTATTTTCAAGGAGCAAAATTTATGAAGGTCAGTTAGAAATCTAATAAGTTATGATTCCTGAAAGGCCTTTTGGTGGTTTCTATTTTTCTTAGAGCCTAGATGCATTGGTTGTCTCCCCTACTATCATGTCATTAATGTACTACAATCAGGGTAGGAAGGCAAACTTTGTCTGTAGAATAAAGATTTTCAATTTGTTTATTATAAGTTTGGTAATTCCTGGAATCTGTGTATTTGTGGGAAACATACAAGATATGATGATTAATGATAATTAGAAGGGTAGGCATTTGCAGTTGTAAAACCTCACTTATGATAAGTGAAGTAAAAAACATGAAATGATCCATAAAAATGAGTAGAATAAAATAAAACACAAAAGATATGATGATTAGAGGATACAACAACAACAAAATGTTTATCCCAAATTTCTTGGGTTGGCTGTTTGAATCCTCTTCTCCCATTCGGCTATGTTAAGGGTCATGTCCTCTGCAACTCTAACAAGATTTGTTTCCTTCTTTAACACTTCAAACCAGTCTAGACCTACATTTAGTTCTAGCGGCTCCATTAACTACTATATTATCACTCCTTACGAGGAATATATGGGTCTGCGTTGTACATGTCCAAACCATCCGAGTAGATTTTTCTTCATCTTGTCCTCAATTGACGTCGCCTCTAACTTCCTATGGATACACTGATTTCTTATCATATTCTTTAATCTATTTTCCCTCATCCATCTTAGCATTCTTATCCAGTTACAGTAACTTTCTGGATATGTTATTTCTTAATCGTCCAACACTCTAATCCACAAAACATGGCTGGTTTTATAGCCATTTTGAAGAATTTTTTTTAAGCTCAGTGGTACTTTTCGATCACAAAGTACTACAATAGTAGTATTCCATTTTAACCATCTTATTTCAATAATATGTATGACATCAGAATCAATCTCTCCTTCATCATGAATGATTGATCCGAAAAACCAAAAGCTATCACTCATAGGTATCTCATGTCCATCCATATGGACTCGCCCCTTATTTTTTTAACTTCAGGTTGAAATTATATTTCTTATGTTCTTTTTTCATTCTACTAATCCTAAATCCCGTAGGTTTGAAAGTCTCTTCTTCACACTTCTATTTTAGCATCTAGCATTTCTTTATTCTCATCAAACAACACAATCTCATCAACATATATCATATAACACGGAACCTCCTCCAGGATATGCCTAGTAATTTCATCCATATTTATCGCAAAACGATAATAACTAAATGTTGATTCTTGATGTAAGCTAATGGTAATAGGGAATGGTTATTATATCCTCCAATAGTTCACATGGTCATCGTAACTATCATACATATCCTTAGTCTCAATATAACTACTAGAAACTTGTTTCTTCTTCAAAGCACACCACATTGTCTCCCTAGAAACTCGATCATAAGTTTTCTCTTAGTCAATAAAAACCATATGTGAATCTCTCCTTCTTTCCTTCTCTCTAAATCTTTCAATTATCTTCTTAGTAAGTAAATGACTTCCATAATAGATCTATCCAACATAAAACCAAACTGATATTGTGATATTCTAGGTATGACCCATAAGCTTAATTTCTCGATATATGTTACAACATTTAATATCTTCCTTGTTCTTATATATGGGTATTATAATATTGTTTATGCATTCATCCAACATCTTCTTAGTTCTTAGAATTTGTTGAATAATTCACTAAGCCACATCAAACCTTTCTCCCCTACACATACAAGAAAATAACCAGGCATTGGTGCCGGATTTTCATTTATAAAACTGAACTTAGTTACAATGAGTAAAATAAGAAAACAAAAGATCCATGAGATAAAAAAGGCTTGATGTTTTGGCTGATCTAGCATTCTCTAGTAAAGTTTTCTTAACATGGCTCAACCTTGTGGTGTTGACCAACACCTTGCCTAAGGTTGGTTTATTCTTGTGTATCATGAAAATTCGAACTTTTTTTCTGGCAGCATATTACTATGAGTAGGTTTCAGTGATAATCCATCACTCGTACTTATGTCATTTTTACCTGATAGGCATTTATACACCTCATATGGTATCTGATCTATGTTGCATAAATCAATCTCAAGTGCTTGTCCTTGCTTAATATTATACTTCTACACTATATTTTACTCTGATTCCTTCATTCGTATTTGGCAACCAAGTTTTAGAAATTGTCCCTCAAAACCCACTCTATTTGGTTTATCTTGACCCTCTCTTACTACCCAAGTGTATGACATACTGACAAGTGACAGATTGGTACTCCACAGTCATAATTCTCTCCAAAGGCACATTTCCAAGTTCGCAATTGCTCATATTCTAGTTAGATTTCTTGTTTAATAAAATCCCTCCTGTTCTTTTACATGTTTCTTATATTAGTAAGTCGACACCTGGCATTGAAGGAAAATATTGTATTCCGCCTGAATAATCTAAATATCCCTGGAACAATATATTAAAAATTAGTGATTTTACCTGGTGTAGTCTCCAGCTAGAATTGTGTTCTCACAGTTGTGTAATATTATCTGCAGATTGGGGATCTAATGGGATTGTTTGGATTATTCATGGTCCTGATGCAAGTACTTCGAGCAAAATTGAAAGTGTTGGATGTTTCATATGGAACAGGAACAGGTAGGTTTGTCATCTAGATGAGGCCAACCTAGATTCTAATAACTTTGTAAATGTTGTCTGATTCAGGTAATACAGCTCTCATATACCATCATGGGAAACTTTTGGCATTGCATGAAGCGGATAAACCTTGTAAGTCCTCTAATGAACTTCAATATATTCGTGAATCTTCTTACTTCCAGAATTATTGTACAGTAACTTCTGCAGATGTTCCATATATTTACTGTCCTGGTAAATTTCTTATTTTATTAATTTATGAATTTAGTAGTAATAAATTATCTCATTCATAAATAATATCCCTTTGCACAGTCAACCAAATGCTCTTAAAGACGACAATTCGACTACAGAAACTCAAATAAGAACTAAAAATAATAACTTGCAATATGGATGTGACACTTGGATTTGAAAGTGTACTTATTTTACTATTTAGCCCCTTGGGAAAAAAAATCAAGGGATCAGATGCATGTAATCCAACGGCTTTTCATGGCCAAGTTTTAAAAATTAAGAACTCATGAGTTCCTAAGACAAGTATCCTCTTACCAGTAACATGTTTTGGATAAAGTTGATCACATGCATTCCTAAGACAAGTACTTATTTTAGTAATGATTTAATATTCTGTGCAGATGTTGTTAAAGTTTTAGAAGATGGAGACTTGCAGACTCTTGGGGTGCTGGACTACGATAAGAGGTTGTCACATGCATTCACTGCCCATCCAAAAGTTGATCAATTCACCGGTATGACTGAAATCTGAAACCATAAGCCCTATTTTAATCGATTGGAGTATTTGACCAAGACCTTGTCTGAGATTGATTGTTGGATGCAGATGAGATGTTTACCTTTGGGTGTGCACAGTCACCTCCCTATGTAACTTATCGAGTTATTAACAAGGATGGCGTGATGCAGGATCCAGTACCTATTACAATTCCAGCTCCTATCATGATGCACGACTTTGTAATCACTGAAAATTATGCGGTCTTCATGGATCTGCCTTTGTATTTTCAACCTAAGGTGACAATTGTGAAACATATATTCTGCTAAGATGTTTATTGCATGTTATACTGCTGCAGAAAATGGTTGCTGTACCAATAGCATTACTCTTCAGTAGAACCCTACTTTTTGGTTGAGCTGCATCCTGTTAGTCCTTGTTGAAATTTTTTCATCTTATGTGTTTTTCAGGAAATGGTGAAGGGGAAGCAGCTAATCTTTTCATTTAATACTACAAAGAAAGCACGTTTTGGTGTGCTTCCACGATACGCAAAAGATGATTGTCTAATTAGATGGTTTGAGCTGCCTAATTGCTTCATATTCCACAATGGTACGTAATTCTCTCAATCATTTTTTTGCATCGCCTGGTTGTTCCATACAATTGCGCGCAGACAATATTCCACAATGCAACTGCCGTGAAACCAAAATCAGCCCAAGGCTTAATAAAGCACAAGGAAAGCGAGACATGTAATCGGATGGGCCGATTACTCGGCCTGCAAAGTGCAAACATATTATGCAGGTGTTTCACTATTGCTGGGTGAAATAATGGGTTAAAGTGGTCGAATTTAAGGGTTATTTTTTCTTTTTTAAAAATGGGATTGGAATATATTAGTAATTAATTTATGATTTTATGATTCTTGGGGTAGGCTTTTCTGATACCTGTCATTGGTTTCTGTTATCAGCAAATGCTTGGGAGGAGGGTGATGAAGTTGTATTAATAACTTGTCGTCTTAGATACTTTGGGATGGAGGATTTTAATGAATTCGTCGAAGAAAAGCTTGAGAACATAAAACAGGAACTGTATGTGCTTTCACATTATGAATATCATTCCCTTTGATCACTTGCTTCCCCATTTTGATTATTATTTTTCTGTCAGTTATGAAATGAGATTCAATATGAAAAGTGGAGCTGCTTCACAGAGACAATTATCAGTATCTTCAGTAGATTTTCCTCGAATTAATGAACGTTACACTACAAGGTACTTCCATAATTTCCTTCCTTTTTGTAACTAAGGATTGTAAGTTTTTTAGTAAGATAAACAAGAGACATTCTTAATTTTATGAAACAAATTATATATTGCTATTTACCATTTGCTTTTTCACTTAAAAAAAGTCACTTTACCCTTTTTCTTTACAATTTCATAGAGTTCATGGTATTTAAGTGATAAAAAAAGGTTTAAAAGTGGTATTTATGAACAAAAAAATGATCATGGTTGAAAATTGAAGATAGAAAAATGTTTTTGATATTTAAGTTCAAAAAAGCCTTATTATTTTTTACCTTGTTGCTTATCCGTTAGTCTGCTACGCTTTACTTTCTATGGTTGAACATGATGATCTTTTTGTGTTTCTCCTATCCGTTCCACTCATAGGGTTCACAAGAATCCTAAATATGCTGGTACATATCAAGAACTTGACAGGACTTTTTGTCTGATAGTTTATAATTGTGGATGCAGTTAAAGTATGTTATGATTTAACTGCCACTTTATCCAGTTTTAACGCCGAATACATGTAAACAACCTTTCTTTTGTGTATTTTTCATAGTTTGCAGTATTGGCCAATATCGATTGGATACAGCTGATATCTATGCCGACACGGTTTGGTATCCCAATCTGATACTAATCGATACCTTTACTGACCGATACCGACATTGACTGTCTCTTTTCCAGTCAATTCGGCAAAAAAACAACAAACAAAAAAGACCGATCAACAAGGGTGTAAAAGCATGTAAAGAACAAGGGTGATTACTATTTCATTCAATTTCAAAACTACTAAGAAACAACACATAAAATACTTAAAATTATGCCTAAATGCATAAAAAAATCTAAAATTCTAATAATTTATTAATAATTATTTGCATTATGATAGCAAAAATCTGATAGTCTGACCCGGAATACGCTAATCCCGATACTCATAGGAAGGATCTGATACTGATATATGAACCTTGATATTTTTCTGTCTTAGTTAAAGTTTTCACTAGTAAATACGAAGAAGATCTTGTGGTATGGACTTGGTTGTAGTTTGCAGCTGAATCATTTGCTGTTATAGCTCTGAAAATACCACTTTTAAACCCTTTTTTTATTACCTATTGGATTGGCAGACTGTGTATAGCTCGTGAAAATATAAGAAAGGAAAGAGGAAAGCTATATCCTGTGTTGACTTTTAAGCTGGAGGTTTTAAGAGCAACAAATTCTCTATATTTTTTTATTCTAAATTCACGAGAAAGACGATCTTGTTTTAATTTTTATATGTTCTGTAATTTCTGCTGCCATTATCCACTTTTTGTTATTGATTCTCCTACTGAATGCAGGAAGCAGAGATATGTATATTGTACTATACTTGACAACGTGTCGAAGGTAAAAGGCATTATCAAGTTTGATTTGCATGCTGAACCAGAAGCTGGTAAGGAAAAGCTTGAAGTTGGAGGAAACATACCCGGAATCTTTGAGTTGGGTCCGGGAAGATACGGTTTGGAAGCAATATTTGTTCCTCGCCAATCTGGTATCAAATCCGAGGAGGATGACGGTTATCTGATATTCCATGTCCATGATGAGAACACTGGGTACCCTCTCCCTCCCTCCTTCACCCCCACCCCTACCCGAAAAGTCCTACAGTCCCTGTCCATTCATTCTTATTTCTTAAATAGTTCTGCATCATGGTTCTTGTGATTTATCGAATTTATTGCTTCTCACTTATCCTGTACTCAGTCAGATGTAACTTCGCCATATGTACAAAGCGAGCAATTTGAGTTTGACTGTTTATTTGATGCAGGAAATCTGAAGTGAATGTGATTGATGCCAAGACAATGTCTGCAGAACCTGTGGCAGTTGTTGAACTTCCGAAAAGAGTTCCTTACGGCTTCCATGCCTTCTTCGTGAACGAGGTCAGTAGAGCAATGCATGTCAAACAAGTAACTAGAAGTAAAGATAAATTATCCAACTGTTGACACACAATTCATTACCAACTTGTATTTCTTTCCACATTGACAGGAACAACTGCAGCTACAGCAAGCAGAGGCGTGATTGTTGCCACGCAGGGAAGGTTTAATATCATGTGAACGAATACCCTTGAAAATATGTAGCTATCATCAGATGTAATTGAAAACCTCAAACTTTCGACCTTATTTTACAGATGTTAAGATCTGATTAGATTTAATATTAAGATTTGATTCAAGTTTATCTTTACTTCTCCTATTCCGATACAGATTCCTTCTCGTATACGGATATGGATTCATTCTCCATCTATATATATTCATAGTTGTAAGATTTTTTACATCATCTATTAATAAAATCAATATTGTTGATTTGTTTCTTCATATGCTATAATATACACTGCGTCTTGTCTATGGGTTGGCCGATGACTCTGAGTTCAATGTGGACTTCTGCTTCTAGCACAGGAAGGGATGTAGCAGTGCAGATTTATACCATTGCGGCTGGTCATATACTGTAGATGTCATATCATATGCAATTCCTGTGGAAGCCATTTCGCTTCTGGATATTACACTGAAAGTGCTTCTTCGCTTTCTCCCAGGCTTCCTCAATAATAAGTGTTATGCTGTTGCTCAGAATTTAAATAACTCGACTTATCAATTCGAAATCTATCAGTAAATGTTTGCATAAGCACTTGCTGCATTGCAAAGCAAGGCGACTTCTTGGTTCTTCATGTTCAAACCAATTCCATGGTTAGTCTGCGGAGATGTGTCTCGATACGATAACCAGATCATTAGCAACTAGTGGCATAGTCTGAATTTTCATCTAAGGGGCACGATGCTTACTATATTTAAAAAAAATCTACACGTCGGCAATGATCATAGACGTCTTTTGGTACAATTGGTTCGTGCTTGGATCGTCTGAATCAATGAGACGATACCCAATTGCTTTTGTCTTCTCCAATTGAGACTACTGACAGACAATTATGTACGAAACTATATACATTAGTGTGTAGCCATAGCATTAGTATTGTACTTTGTACAAGATATATTGTGAGAGGGACAATAATACCAAAAAGAATATTATGATTTAGAAGTAGTACTTGTAACAATATCGAGTTCGGTGGATTGATTCCAATTGTATTGTACTTATAACAATAACAATATCGTCTTTGTCTTTAAATTTCTAGGAGGCACAATCCCGACCTCTCGGGATCACCTAGCTACGCCCTTGTTAGTACCCAAACATTTCTGAACCCGCCCCCCCTCCCCACATCGAACCGCCACTAGAACATGAGAAGAAAGGACATACCCATGTGCTTCTACAAAGTAGCAAAATGAAATTTTTTTGTTGGTTGTAGCATAAATTAAAAGAGTTATTTGTATTTACCTCCCCCCTCCCAATTGCTATGTTGGTATTTTTGCCTTTGGACTAAGAAGAGTAGTCCCACATTGGCTACACCACCAAGTGGGTATCTCTGTAATGTCCTGCTCCGCAAAGAGGCATTACGCTGGAATTCTAGGCGAATCAAACATATGGGATACAAGTTGTGCAGGGAATCGAGATGTTTGGTGTGATGATGCAGTATTGCTTAACTTGGCCGGATGAGATATCTTATGGAGCGTGGTTCGACTGTATGGTTATGCCAAGTAAGAATATTGTGCATCGCGTCAGATCATCCTTGAGGGATCGTACTGGGAATACTCCTGAGCTTGATGTTGGTTTGATCCGCACCCCAAACACAGTCCTAATTTTCTTTTGCAATCTTTCTGAACATGTCCCTTCTTTCTGCAAAAGTGACATATCGGTAGCTCTCTCTGTTGATAGGGTGCAATCTTTTGTTGCGTCTGTACTCCTGGATGACGGATCGGTCCTCCTTCTCCTGGTTGTGTCCTAGCTGGTACAGCTGCACTGGAACATCTCGATCCTCTGCCAATAGCCTCCTGGATGAATTGAGTATGCTGAACTGTGCACCTCCGATATCATCTCCTGGCGAAGTTCTTCGTTCGGAACATAGAAACGATCTCCACATCTCAAAGTCCGTCCTCATGTATGCGTAATCCTGTCTGCATCCTGGCCTCTGTCGAAGTCTCTGAAATTTGGCATCTGTTGGCAAGGCAGCCTTGATCCTCTCAACCAATGTCGATTGCACCTGATAACTTGACAACTGGCCGTCTGCTCCAAGCATAACGACCTCTATACCCAAATGCTCTAGATCTCTCAATCGGTGTTTGCTGGATAGTCAAAAAGAATGCCATGGGTCTCCTGCTCAATGCGTCAGCTACCACGTTGGCCTTTCTCAGATGGTACTGTAGCTCAGTCTCAAAGTCTGTCATTACCTCGAGCCTACGTCTTTGTCTCCGGTTCAGGTACTGCTCTAAATTTTAAAAGAAACTCGAGGTCAGGTACTTGTCGCGAATCTCATCTTGTTGCCACTCTACCTTTTTACCTTGAACCTGAGGTTTCTCCTAGTTTACTCTATGCGTACCCTTCATCCAAACTATATCGGTACCATCTTGTTTATAACTGGCCATCCATTATAGGTAGTTCACGATATCCAACTCAAGGCTATAACATATGTCGATACTCTCATCCTTCAATCTAATAGCTCTATTTCAGATACTAGCTCTACTAATTGAGTTATCAATGGTAAGAACACGAGTCTAGTAAACACTGACAACCGAAATAAGTCTAGTACATCTAATCTAATTTGAAAGCTATAATGTAGTACTCGAGTTATCTCATCATCCAAATATTGGGTCTAGCATTCTACATCTAGCAATCTACCTATCTATTTTAGCTTAGTCATATAATCAATATTATCTAAAGGGTGGAAAATTTTCTAGGTCTGATACTGTAAGTCACAAGGTAACTAGGGGTTAACCACTATGGGTTGCTACCTGAAGTGCTATTACATACCCTATTTTCATTAGTATATGATAATCTCCTTCTAGATGTGGGTCTAAAATTCTGTCTTGTCAAGTTCATAAGGTCGTTCCTTGTATCACTACCATAAGACTATAACTACTTCCTTGTATCATTATCATAAGGCTACAACTAACCCTAGTATCTAGCTATGTCTTCTCCAAATTATTTTAGAGTCTTAGAATCAAACAACATTTCTAGCTTCTACTACTTACAAATAACGTCTACCTTACGTAAGGGTAGGGTCTAGTTTTAAGTCTCTACTCCTATGTCTAACTCTTACGCCAACAGTCTATACTAACTCTAGTAACAAGAAAGAACTTATCGATCTTCTCTACTATGGTTAACCATCTACTCAAACATCCTATCAATTACGTCTTCTTCGTCTTGACAAGGATCTGCTTCTGGAGGAAATCATCGTGCACGAGCATCCATCTTTCCGAAATAAGGAAGATGAGAAACAATAATAACGATGGACGGTAAATGAACGAATACAGCAATGAAGTCCAAGGGCGATAATCGAATACAAGAGGAGTTTAAAATCAGTTATGGATTGAGATCATATTCATTATTATTCCTAAGTTGCAGGCTCGTTCGGTACAGTAACGTAACCGAAACGATATGCTCTGACCTGCATGGGCCACCACTAAAACCATGTCACGCCCCAATCCCAAAATCTATGGGACCAGACACGTGGCAATGACCAGCTGGTATGACTCTGTAGGGCTTTCCAATTTAATGGACCCGACGAAGCGCACTTACGCTGTCCATGGTCAAGTGATCCAAATAATAATCTATTTCTAATCATGCAACAACTAAAACTAAATCTCAATCCATGGTAAATAATCTCAAGAAAGAACGATACGCATCATCAGTCTGCAGCCCAATAATACATCCGTTCGAATAGACCAAAAGAACAACATAGGTCTATAAACACTAGGCTATAAAAGCAGAATCAGAAATAGAAAGTAGTACATGACTGTAATAGCTAGAAATATAAAGATACCTGCAATGATGTCCACACTCCACTAGATCAAATATCCTGCAACTGCACAAATAACCTGGAAGGGAACCAGGTCCTCAGAAGGACGTAACAAGATACAAAAATACATG